>CM060181.1:60347700-60571021 GCA_030549775.1 Tamarix chinensis
CCCTAGAATGTAAAAACCCTATTTTTTGACTTAATTTTCATTTAAATAATTACTATCTAAAGATCACTGCCCCATTGAATAAGTAGGAGGTCATAAAAGGAAAGCTATCATTATAATGATACTAAGTAACCTATTGTACAAAACTAATATGAAAAACTCACATGAAACACATAGAATGCATCACAATAAGAAATGGTATAAAATACTAAAGAATACATGTGAGGAATGAAATACGATAACCTTATCATATAAGTAGATATCACTAAAGCCACATACTACTCATGCCCTTTCATTCTGGACATAATGAAATTTACCAACCAAGATCCAAATAATTCTCTCTTAAGTAATGATTAGAATAAATCTCAACCTAATAACCGAAGCATCACAATATTTCATATCTCAATCTCAATACCAATAGAATCTATAACACTAATGGTAGTTATCAAAGGTAACTACAAATATCAAGTAGGCACGAAGGCGATTATTGAACCATAGATAAACACAAAGGCTACTATCATATCAATCCAATGATCATTTTGAATCAACAATATTTATTTTCATTTTTATTTACTTGAAGGGAGATTATTTCAATCCAAATATACTAAGGCGCTCCAGCCATATTGAAGTACAAATGAAACTCAATATCGTACCTATCAACCTAATGACGTTTAGGTATCCTCGTTACACTAGCGCACTATGGTAACATAGTACCTTATTAATAAGGACACTTAATCCAGAAGTATACATACCCTCTATAAGTTTACATAGCTAAAAAGAGTCAGATATAGGGTCTAGTTGAGTACTAAAGCACATCAACAAAAATCTTTATGGTAGTAACCCCTAAAGAGGCACCGTCTCAATCTCGAGGTCTATTACTTTAAATGTATTATTAAGGTGACATAAAATCACATAATATATAATTAGATATCATTTTCATACTTAACCATCATTACTCATTTTCAATAATTTGGGATAACCATAACCTTGGTCAACTCAAAAAAATCTACTAAGGTCATCCTAGGTTTAGTTATTCACATTTATGTGCATCAAGCCAAAAATGATCAAAATGTCCTTAAGACCATAATTACCACATTATTATCCATTTTAAATATAAATTTCATTTTAGTTATTAGTTTATCACAAAATGTCTAAAACATGATAATTAAATTATTTACCATGCAATTAAAACACCAAAAACATCAAATAACCTTTTTTTTCCTTTATACATAATTTAACACATAAAATCGTAACATGTATTTCTTAAATATCAAATAGTATACTTCCATACTTAACAATAAATAATACATATTCATGCATTCAACTCTCAGACATAATTTTGAAAAAAATAAGTCTAATATGATTCATATAAAATTATAATAAAATATAGTTCACACTCTCAACCCTTAGACATAAAAATCATACACACAACCACACATAATATCCTATTATGCAAAAAGAAGAATTGTTTTACCAAGATTCCAAGTTAATAGAAAAATGATAAAAGACCCCTTATAAAGATGTATTTAATACCTTTTGAAAACTCCTTAAACCAAAAAATACCACATAGAAAATTAAAACCTTTGGAAAGAAAAAGAAATAATGGTCTTTGAAAAAATATGAAGGAAAAACAAGAGGAATACATAGGTGGTAATATTCACAATGAAAACCTAACCCTCTTTACATATTTAAAAAAAGGAATTAGAAGAGAGAAACAACACTAATATGAACAATAGGGATGAGGGGCCTCGATGGGCTTCAAGAATGAATAATGACATAAGAAAACTAAAATGAAGAGGAAAGAGGAGAAAGAAAAAGATGAGTTACATGTGTGATAGAATAAATGAAAGACAAAACACAAAGGAAAATATTGGTGGTCCAAAAATCTAGCCAAAGGAGAGAGAAATAGCTCGGGACACACTTAACTCAAAAAGCGTGATGGTGGACTGTGGGAAAAGAGGTAAAGAGTAGGTAAGATGCGCAAGTGTACTTATGGAGGGTTTAATAGTCAATTGAATGATACAAGGTTCGACTTGTTATAAAATCTAATAAAGTGAAAAGGAGTCACGAAATCATTGTCAAACATGATGAAGAATGGTCAAAAAATATTTTTCACGTGTTTTAAATAGGTAGAAAGGTCCAATAAATGGGTAATGTCTACAAAAATATATTAAAAAACTCCTAAAAAATATTAAATTTTATGGAGCAGTGTAAAATAAATTGAGAAACCCAAATATATAAAAATATTTGGTTAAGGAAAATAATTGGAGGTAAAATAAATCAAAACAACATAATATCAGTAAAACAAATGTTGGTTTGTAAAGCTCCAACCAATCGCTAGTCATTCACCAACACCTAGAACAATATGTCTCTATCGCAAGCCCTAATTGTCCAACCACCATTTTATTCGACCATCAACCACCATTATTCTAATTAGCACACATAAGATCACATATATGACATACAATATTCTCAAATAATTTCTATATTTAAAGTCTCATAAAATAACTTGTTACATTAAAGTATTCAAGTAAGATTGATTACGAATGGTAAATTTCACTAGATATAAGCATTATGAGTTCATTATCCTGCCTTTTCAACTCATTAATGCACATGTAGTGTTCATAGCTCTCATAAACTATATTTTCAGATAATATCTATAAGAGTTCATCAACCATATACTCATCTACTCTAAGAATTGTCTGAAGCATGAGCAACACTTAAGGTTGACATTTGCATTATTGAGATCCCATACATTGTGTTCTAAACTCTAGAAGTGAATGTTTTGGCTAGATCAGGTTGCATTTCTTAGAAATGAGATCTCAAGGGATAATGTATATGTTGATCCTTCAGATACATAAATAGGATTAGAGTGGTCAGTGCCTACTAGGGTCATGGAAGTGCATAACTTATTTGGTTTTGACTTATCACTATAGTAATTTTATATAGAAATTTTATAAGATTTCTTGTCCATTAACAAATGTAATAAATAAGATTGTATGATTTTAGTGGGATGACTGATATAGTGTGAGTTTTGAGGAATTGAAGAGGAGGTTGAATTTAATCCTAACTCTTACTTTACCATATGATATTGAGGGCTTTCGGGTATATAGTTATATGTTGAAGTTTGTCTTAATTTATCAATGAGGGTAGTGGCTTGTGCTTCTCATTAGTTGAAGTAACACTAGTAGAATTACCCAATGCTCTTTACCTTGGAGATTTAAAGGTACTATCTTTGCAATATCTAGTACAGGTTCTTTATTCACCATAAGAGCTTTAAGTAAATATTCATTAATGATATTAGAATATGAGAAAAATAAGATATGATGAGTTGGTTATGAATTATGAACTCAAATTGATATAGCACAAGGATAAGGCTAACATGGTTATAGATGCTCTTGGTTATAAGAATATTTATTCACTAGGCTCATTGGTTATTCTTGATCAATTCTGTTAGGTTCTTTGACAATTAGGCATTCAACTTGTGTTGGTTGAATGTTTTGAGGCAATAATGAGTATCTTCTTGATCATACCTATCATCCTTGATGAAATAAAAGTTAGTCAATACTAGTAACATCAACTTGAGAGAATAAAATATTGTATAGAAAAAGGAAGAACCATATGATTTTAAATTTTTTAGGATGGTAGTATAAGATTTTAGAGCAGATGGTGCATTTCAAAGCTATGTTAAGCTAAAGTGGAAGATTTTGGAGGAGGGTTACTATATGCCTTAATCCACCCATGTTGAAGGGAATAAGTTAAAGTTGATCTATTGGTAACCCCATATGAAGTAGGAGGTCAAATACTTTTTTCCTAGGTCTTTGACCTATTAGAGTGTTATGATCAAGCATAAGAGACCTGCAAGGTTGGTTCAATTTTTGGATATTATTGGGTGAAAATGGTACTGCATCTCAATAAACATTATGGTTGGTCTTTTGAGGACTTGCAGTGGGTTTTATTGTATTTGGGTTATATTTGACAGGTTGACTAAGTTGAATGCGTTCACTTCGATGAAGTTAACTTGTATCATGGGATAGTTAATTAGTGCTTATCAAAAGCATGTGACAAGGTTGGATGGGGTACCTAAGGATATTATATTAAATTGAGTCTATAGATTCTTGTCACACATCTAGGAGAAATTGCGACCAAATTTTGGGACATAGCTAATGATGAGCACCACATTTGACTCTATTGTAGATGGACATACTAAGCAATTTATTCATACCTTATAGAACATGGTGTGGGCTTCTATACTTGATTTTCAGGCTAGTTGGAAGGATACTCTGAACTTGATAATAAGAGTAATCATATAAACATAGGGATAATACCCTTTGAGGTACTTTATGTATGAAAGCATAATTGTCCCTTATGCTAAAGTGACTTTAATAAGACTATTTTTTGGGCACTCAATATGATGGAGGATACACGAGGTAGGTTATACCAATTCAGGAACATATAAGGGTAACTTAGGATCGATAAAATAACTCTACAAATTTGAGGAAGATGATTGATGGGTATGAGGTGGGTTATAAGTTCTATTGACGGTCTCTCCCAATAAGGATGTTATGACATTAATTATGTTGAAGGGTTAATCTTAAATGGCAGTATCATCCCGTACAAGATTCATGATTAAGTTGGTGAGGTTGTCTATCGACTTATGTTTTCCCTCAAGTTTTCATATGGGTATAATACCTTCCACATCTACCAACTAAGGAAGTATGTGGAAGTTGCATCTCATGTCATCCAACTTAAGATTATTGATATAGATAATTCGTTAACATACTAGGAGCAATAATTGAGGATCACTAATAAAAATATAAGAGAGATCCACACGAAGATTACCGCACTAGTGAAGATCCTTTGATCATGTTATGGAGTTGAGGAGGCTATTTGGGATATTGAAGAGGAGATGAAGACAAAGTATTTAGAGTTGTTAACATAGGCGTGTTTCATAAATTAGATCATTCTCTTTTAAGCGGACAATACCATTTATGCTTACTCTAACTCTAACGTGCATTAACTTTAGGGTTTCAATAAGTTTTATTTTTAGCTCAAAATTTTTTAATGGACTTCTAGGATGAGAAAAATTTTATAGGGATATGATTATAATACCTCATCCTGAAATCTCTCTAAAAATTTTAAATCATGTGTTTATTATGTATAAAATATATTTAGTTTTGGTAAGGATCAGAAAATGCTTGAAATTGAGGTTCCTTAAGGAACCATTCAACTAATTAGTGTAAAAACTAGTTAATTATTTTATGTTAGGACTTTCATTCTTAGCCTAAGATGACTAGTAAATTGGTCTTGTTAAAGCCATAGATTGGTTCATCTGAAAAACTTGATATTGAACTTTATTTTGATTCCTTTGTGAATCATTTACTTGATCAAACTCTATTAATGAACGTGATTAAAATTTATTATAATATTTTCCTCATATTTTTGGGCTTTGTTCTATTCAAAGTATCAAATCCCTCAAAAAGATGCTTTTTATAGCTCACCTTTTGTTATCATTTTCTCTCATTTCTTCTCTATCCTTTACGTAAGCCAGTGATTTGGTTATTGAAGATGTTATCCTTTTTTCTTATTTCCTTTGATCTCCTCTTCTTTTAACCACTATGGTGGAACTCACTTTTTAGGCTCTAAACCATCATTTCTCCAATTCTTACTAACACTTAAGTGCCTTAACCCCAAAGCTTTCTTTTTCCTCCATTTCCATTTTATTCTTAATCAGAAAGGGAATAAAAGATTGAGACTTTTGACTTCATTTTGGTCTCAATTCCTACCTGCCTTTTTTATCTTATATTTTCTAAGAATTTTACTAAGTATTAAACCTTATTCTTCCTCACATTCCTTGATCTTCTTTATCCATCAAGATTCAACATTGTCACTTCATTCTTTATTTATTTCACTCTCCTAATCTCTTATTTAGCCTTCTCTTAATTTTCCTTAAACTAGGGTAAGTTAGATTTTCAAAGTTCATGAGTTGGCTTTGTCCTCTTGGAAATATTTGCTTTGAAAGAAGGTTGAGATTTTTCCCTAACTTTTCCCTTCTATTTTATATCATTTCACTCTTGTAAAAGGTTTTTTATTAAATTTATTTTCCATTTTTTAGAGGTAGTCAACAAACTCAAATCTTGGAGCTTAAAGTGTAGTGCATTCTTTTTTTTTATAGTCTATTTGTTTAAGGCAAGATAGGTCTTCCTCTCTAAAATGGTTATGGTTATGATAAGTTCATGTCTTGTTTCTTTATGAAAATGAGAATATATGTATAAAATCAAGTAAATTTATGTTAAAGTAATATTTAAAAGCATGAATGTCATGATTTGGTTGTGTTATGCCTTGACTAAGGCTCAATCTCTTAGCTTGATGCATGCTATGAGTCAGTTATATGTATCTTGCTGTATCCATGTTGTGTAATGATGGATTTAAATGAAGAATAGCGTATTAATGGTTGTTTATGACCATGAAAGCATGTGTTAACCATTTTATGTTTTCCTTTTTAGTAATAATGAGTATCTTTAAAGATTGGGTTGTGATTCAAGAATGTTAATGTTTTTCTTCTTATTAGACAATGTCTACATATGTCTCTATATATGATTTAATATCCTAGAAGCATACAATATGTATTTTGAGTGGTTGTGAAATGCATAAATTGTGTTTAACCCCATTTTGTTGATTTTTAACTATACTCGACAACTATTATGGTCTAAGACTAGTATATTAGTCGACTGGTTATGGCCTACCAATCAATTGTTTAGCTACCATTGCAAAATGTTGGTATTGGCCTTAGACCAGTTGATAAGTTAACCTTTGAACTAGTTAATTGGTTCCTTTATTTTTCTTATTTTGCTTTCTTTTATAGCCTCTATAAGCCTAAGGGTTTTGCGGGCCCCAACCATTAATGCCTTGTGATAGATTGGTAAATCTCTAAAGGGGTGACTATAGTGTTGATTTGAGTTTTGACTTTAGTCTTTCATTTTTACTATTTATCCTTAGCCTTAATAATTAATCTTATGGAAATGAATAAGCATGATGTATTGAGTGGTTTCATGCCTTAGTACCCCATCATATGTATTTTCATTATATTAGGATGGGATGTCATAATGGTGCCCTTGGTTTATATATCCATTAATGGTAGTTGTACACCATGGTTGATCTTTTATGCTTCTTGGCTTATGTTTTGTGAAATATTTAAATACTAACATGGTGAATGTGAACATTTCATTCAATCTTATCTTCTCTAACTCTCCAACTAGTTATTTGGGAGTTAGTAGGGTAAGAAAACATATTATACAATACCTTCAGGTGATGACTTTCCTACTCTTCTAAACTTATATTTTCTTATAAGGTATTGATACTTAAGGCTTAGGTCACCCATGTGGTTTATTTCCCCTCTACATCATGTTTCTTATATGTTGTGGACATTAAGGTCCCTATAAAAGCCCTTTGGCACTAATGACTACTGTAGGTATAGTGGGATGATTCTACTTCTTTCTTATACCCTATGGAAAGTATTAGTTTTGAGGTAGGACTGGATGTCCTAGTGGATGACCATAAGAGTATATGTCCATTGGTGGTGGGAAAAGATGTCTTATATTACTTTGTAAGTTTTCATGACAAGTTCATGGAGAAGAGCTTGTGCAACTTCTCAATTATCTTAATAATGGGCATATATGATCAAAATGATGGAACATAATGTATGGTGCTAAATTGGTAGTGTTTTCTTAGGGTCCTTTTTAATATCCTCCATCATAAGCATGCTATCGGATGTATACTTATCTTATATAAGATGTATGAAGTATTCATGTCATGGTTGATTATTTGATGTATGGTATAAACATGAGCTATAAGTATTACCTTGACCATCCCTTTAGCATGAACACTGCCATGTGATAGTGTAGTCATGTTTTACTTAGTATGTTATGTACCAATGTTTCTATTTTACGGTCTTATCTATTTTGTGGGGAGATGATGGTAGTGTGTATGATTATGGTGATTAGCTTTCTGGAAAAGTTAGACTATCTGGCAATGAGTTGTTTTTACCCATGCTTGAGATTTCTCTTATGTTTGTTACAAATAACTAAACTCTTTATATTTTTGTATCCCCATTTACCTTGTTCTATTATTGTCTTTATTTATTCAAATGTTATAATCATATCTATTTGTGTTTGTCTCATTATAAGTTCTTATTTTTGTTCACTTGTACCACTTCTAACACTGTTTCTAACTTGTGATGGACCATTAGGATCAATCCTATTTTAGGTATTGTAACATCACAACCTTTGTTTTCTTCTTTTGCAAAAAAAAAACTTATTTTAAATAAATTTTTTTAGTAGTAAAATTTGAGGGTATTACAATTAGTACAAGTATTATTATATTATTATTGGATCTAGCATATGACAATCTAGTTTGATTGGGATATAAGAAAAGGAAAATAGGAACATATTGTTATTGGTATATCAAGCACATCATATATAATTGATAATTGTAGTGTATGCCAATTACATGTTAATTATATATTTTCCTCAAATCATAAAACATATATCTACTGCTTACTTGTACATAAAATTTGAAAACATACTCCTTTATATTAGTCCATTGCAAAGTTTTAATTTTAATAATTTTCATAAAAACAAAATTTTCAATTTTAGTTATAAATTTATCATTTATTATTATTGATACTAAACATTGTAAAACAATAATTAACTCATAAAATAGATTACATACATAATTAATAGAAAATTATCTCAATATATGTTTGATATCTAAATACAATAATATAAAATACATTATCAAAACTAACCAAATAAAAAATATATGTTATCAGTTATATTTGTTTTCTATGTTGGTTTATTTCCCCATTTCTCTAGCTCATTTTCATCCTTATAATTTGACATTTATGTATATAGGTTTATTAAACTTTTAATTTCTGTGTAATAGAAATAATATCCAATTTTGTTTTGTTAAAAAACCAAATATAGTTATGTTTTTTAACTATATGGTAATCTTTTTTATTATCAACTTGAAATTTATGGTTGATTTTTAGTTTTTTTAATCTATTTATTTGTTAGGTTGAAACACACTTTTTTACTTGTCAAAATTGAAAAATACCTATATTATTTAGTCATGAAAATAAAGTACATCTAATATTCTTATTTTATACATTTTTAAAAGTAACCATATGATTGTCTTCAATATTTATAATATGTTAAATGATAATTATACATTGTATAATAATTTCATGGCCACTTTCATTTTATCAAATTACATTTTCTTTAAAAATCAAATATTTAAATTATTAAACTTTTATTTTTTAAAAAATATTTAGATCTTGTATGAGTATACCCATTTGGTGTGCATTAAAAATAATTTATGAATCAACAAATCAAAGAAATATTTGAGATAATATGATTATTATATTATTATATTACATTTTGTGAATAATATATTAAAACTTTAAAATACCAAAATGTGAAAATTGTCGAAGAGAAATTGATTAGACCAATAGAGCTCTATTTGAAGTTTAAACCGTGTCGAATTTAACTTGATTAGAAAATTAGAAATAATATGATTCATATAAGAATACCACTAATACATTGGCCTGTCATTTGATATACTCCAAACTAACATAACCATATATAAGCCAACATAAAATTCTGGCAATTCTAAATAAGAAGTAACCTAACTCAAAATCAACTATAATCAATAAATTAACAAAATAATTCTCAAATGAATAAATCTAACATGAGTCAACAAAAAAAATACTAAATCGAAAGTGAGTCGAGTGATATGATTTGACTTGATAAATTGATTCAAAACCAAAATAAGCCAAGCTTAAAGTAACATTAACTCTAAGTAACTCAAGACAAATAAATATATTGACTCGATGAAGGAATGAGTCATGACTTAACCTTAACAAAAAGTAACTTGATAAATTAACCTGAGTTCACTCAATCTTAAAATAATTGAATTGAAGTTAACTCAATCTAAATCCATCTTATGTCATTAAATAAACTTGGTTTGACTTGATGCATTAAATTACTTCAATATAAACCCAACCAATCGGGCTAACCTAAAATAGCCAAAATTTAACTTGCCAAATTAATCTTGTAAGACGTCAATCTGTAATGGTTCAAGCTCAAACAAGAAAATAACTATAACCAAAAATATCTCACAAAACCCACGGTTGTCCTCCAAAAGAAGATGACATATAAAACCTAACCTATTATGAGCCGACTCAAGCAGGATGCACCTAACTCCATTACCAGCTACTCATAAGTTATTTGGTGTAATATTAGTCCTGATCACATAATAAGAACCATTTTTAAGGAGCTAGCTACTAGTCAGCCTTATCTCATTATGACATATTGATGCATAATGTTAAACATATTGGATTAAGCTAAGTTTTAGTGATGGAATTGGATAGATTCCAATAAAATAGAAGAATTGAGAAGATATTAAGAAGATGAAGAGAAAAATTAATCTTGAAATACCTTCAAGTATAAGCATTTACACTAGCCAACTAAGGTAACAACTCTTAGCGTAAATGGTGTAAGATTTCATGTGAACAAAAAAGACTAGCTCTAAGTTTTGTGGAGTTGTTGTCAAACAACCAACCATAAATTTGGTTGAAAAGAGATATCGCTTCTTCACCCTTTTACCTATATATAGAGTTTATTATGATTTAGAAAATTACAACTATACATCTAAATCATAAAGAACAAATTTTGTTACACTAATACAAACTCACTAAGGTTGATAGTTACTACATTCAGCTATGCTGAATATCAAAACTCCTTATCCCTCCATCACATGATGGCTGATACTTAAAACTATGATAAGTGCCTAGAAAACATAAATTACACTTTAATAAAGTCTAAAAATACTCTTTATCCATGATTAACTAATAAAGGTAAATGTAAGTAATTTAAAGTTAATGGATGGATGGCTTCTTGACAAGTTGGAAATGTGGTAGAAAAATGAAGGTTGCTTCTCCCTTAATTAAATCTCTATTTGAGGCCTTCATGCTCACATAATTGTATTCCCAATTTTCCCTAAATCTTGTCTACAAAATGGATGTTGCAAAGTGCAGATTTCAGTTAAAATTGTGGAGTGTGTAGTTAGAGGTAGTCATGGATTTTGAGGAGGCATATTATAGCCATAATGGAGCCAGCCAAACATGGGTTTTAGGAGCCATAATTATGGCATAATAGAGCCAAACAAATGTGGAGTTTATGGCTTTATTTCTATCATGCATGGCTTCCTAATAATCTTGCTTAGTCATTAACCCAAGTATGAAGAGTTTTAAATTCTTTTAATTTAGGAAAATTAATAATTAGATTATCCTTATTATCTTCATTTGAGGGAGATACTCGTCCATCATCCACTCTCTCTTGAAAGGACTATTCCTTGTATTCATATGGCTTATCATGAAAATAAGGAAGTAAGTCTCCAACATTAAATGTGTTGGTTAAATTCCCCATTTCTTATGGAAGTTAAAGCATATATGCATTGTTGCTAATTCTTTCCGGGATCTTGAAAGGGTCATCACTTCTTAGCATGAGCTTGTTCTTCCTTCTATAAGGAAAGCCTTTTCTAGAATATGAAGCCAAAATAAATCTCCTGGTTAAAAAATTTGTTCATTTCTATGCTTGTTTTCTTTCTTCTTATTCATGTTGTTAACCTCTTCGATATTGGCCCTTACTTGTTGATCAATTTTTTTACTTCAGCAGCCCTTTACTTAGCTTCAAAACTAGTTTGTTCCTTGATCAATAGGAGAATGAGATAAATGGGAGCGGTGGGATTCACTTCATACACAACTTCAAAAGGTAAATGACCAATGGCATAAGTGGGAGAGTAATTCAATGTAGATTTTGCATTTCTTAGCTTGGTACTCCAATCTCTCAAGGGTTTTTACAAGTTCCTTAAGAACATTGTGATGGCGTAATTGGTGACTTTGGTTTGGACATTGGTTTGTTGGTGATAGGTAGTACTAAAGAGAAATTTAGTACCAAGTAACCTGCACAAGGTTTTATAGAAGTAGCTAAGAAACTTGATATCTTGATTGGATACAATTATCTTTGGGATGCCATACAACTGAACCATCTCGTTAATGTATATATTGGAGATGTAAGAGGAGTTATCTATCTTATGATATGGGATAAATGAGCCATCTTATAAAATTGATCTATTTTCCTTTGTGTTTTAGGCAATGTCACTATGAAATCGATGCTCACATAGTTCTAAGGATGGTGTAGGATAGGTAAAGGGATATAGAGTCCTTGGTGAAAGTGACTCCTGGACCTTTAGCAAGTAGAACACTTTGCAACTAGATATTTTACTTTTCCCACCATCTTAGGCAAATAAAAATGTTCTTAGAGTACATCAAAACATTTGTTAATGCCAAAATGCCATACTAAACCTCTTTTGTGCACTTCATAAATCAATAGTTCCTTGATGAAGCACTTCGGGATACCTTGAAAAGGAAACCTTCTTGAACTAGGTATGAACCCTGAGCCTTTTCTCAATCTTCCATATAGCTTGCAAAGTCTTCATCCTTTTGTATAGTTCCTATAAGAAATTAAATCCTAGGACCCTTTTTCTAATAATGACAACATACAATATCTCTTATAGAGTGCATATGCTGCAACATTCATTTTTACAATCTTATGCTTAGCTACAAATGATAAATATTACAAAAACATTACCCGCCCAACATGACTAGGGTTAAGTTTATGCTTCCCATTTACATAATATAGGGACTCATGATTGGTATGCAATACAAATTTTGATGGTATAAGATAGTGTTACTAATGATATAAATCCCTAACAATAGAATATAATTCTTTTTCATAGGTGATGTAGGTGGATCGTGAACCATTGAGTTTCTCATTGAAGAAGGCTACTACTTTTCCTTCTTGTAGTAAGATAGTATCAATGCACACTCTACTTACATCACACTCATCTCTAACACCTTGTCAAAGTTGGGTAAATGTAATAATAGGGCCTCACTTAACTTGCTCTTTACTAGCTCAAAGACTTCTTGTACGGACTTGGTCCATTGGAACTCCCATTTTTTATGCATTATGTGATGGGTGCAAGAAGAATGCTAAATCATCTTATGAACCTCTTATAAAAAGAGCAAAGCCCATGAAAAGATATAACATTCGTAATGGATGTGGGTGTAGGCCATGTTCTTATTGCCTCCACCTTTGACTCATCCATATAAATTCTGTCTTTGGATACAAGAAACCCTAAAAATGTGATATTGGCACAAAGAAGTCACATATTTATAGTTTACCATATATTTTTTTGTTCCTAAAAGCTAAGAATACAAGTCTCAAGTGTCTTACAAGATCATCATGACTAGAAGAGTACACAAGAATATCATCAAAATACACAGCTATAAACTTAGAGATGAAGGGTTGAAGTACTTCATCCATGAGCCTTGTGAAGGTCCTTAGAGAATTGGATAGTTCGAAAGGCATGACCATCTACTCATATAATCCTTCTTTCATCTTGAAAGTGGAATTTCCACTTATATCCCTCCTTCATCCAAATTTTGTAGTACCCACTCCTTAATTTGATATTAGAGAAGACATTCACCCCATGCAAAAAACCCAACATGTCATGAATTAATGTTTTTCATAGCCCTACTATAAACACACATTTGCATTGTCATGTCCTTCTTTGGTAGCAAGAGGGCTTGTAGTACACATGGGCTAATAGATTCCCTAATGAAATTATTTTGTAATAACTCCTCAATTTGTCTTTGAAACTCCATGGCTTCCTTAGTATTTCTCTTATAACCTAATTTGGTTGGGAGGGTAGCACCAAAAACAAAATCAATTTTGTGTTCTATGCTTCTTATGGGAGGTAAATCACTAGGTAGTTCTTTTATGAAACATCCTTGAACTCCCCTAGCAAGGTTTTGACTTTACATTACTCATAATATATGATATAGGTTATGATCTATTTTAATCCCTTAATTAGGCTGATAATCTATGTTAAAATATGTATTTCATCCCTTTATGATATAGTCCCAAATATAACCAGTCCATAAAGCAACAAATCATTTAATCCAGCCAAACCAATCAATCAGTCTGGCCCAATTAGTCGATCAATTGCACCAACAAGTTGATCCATTTGAGTTGACAAGTTGATTAGTTCAACTCAACTAGACCATGCTTCTTTCAAATTGGTCGATTGTTTTGGGAAAACCAATGGGCTATTCATAGACCAATTGATCAGTTTTGCTAAACTAGTTGATAGGTTTTAGTAGAGAGCAAGCCCTAGGTCTTTGTAAGCGTACCAATCAATGGGTTGGGTCAACCAAGTAAATGTGCTAAAAACTAATCGATCAATTTGACCTAACTAATCGATTGGTTTGCCATAATATAGCATAAATTCACAAATTCCATGTAGATTCTTGAATAAAAATAATTTATACTCACAATAGAATATGTATCAACAAGAACCAACATATTTCTAACCAGATTATCATACATTTCGTACCATAACACTATCATAGCCTATTTCCTTCATTTTCATGCTCTTTTTCTCCACTTTTTTCATTTAAAGATGTAAATCATGCATACAATTGCATTTCTTTATGCCAATATGTATAATCTAATAAAAGGCATCACATTTTGTGAAGCAATGCATGCTTACATTTTAGTTGCAAGAATTACTTGATGCAAGCTAAATCCCCTTAAAAATAGGATTTCTAAATATGTGAAAACTTCAACTCTTAAAACCTTAAAAAAATTGAATCTTAACTCGGGTATTATACCAAAATTCATAAAATTTTGAACCGGAAAATAGAAAAGGAAAAGAACATACCAGTAGTATAAAATAGGGAAAAAATTAATCAGATCACTCAATATTTTTCAAAGATATAACTTTACCTTGCTTAATAATTAAAATAGGATAGCTCTAGTGTGCAAAATAATTTGGCAAGTGCTCAAAGTGTGGAAGATAAGAAAAGAATGCAGAACTTAGGGAACTTTCAGTAGCTGAAATAAAGTGCAATGCATGGAGGATTAAGGTTTTTTTATAAGCAACTGATCAAATGGAAACATAGAGGGATCGAAAGTAAAATCAAAACCCTACTTATGACATTTGAATTTGATCAGAGCATACAGATTTACCTGGTATTTGCTGACCTAGTCTCTTGAGCTCAATTTATGACTCTAGAGAACTTAGGTCAAACAGGATAGAATTAACATACATGGAAGAAGGAATATGAGGTCAATGTGGAAGTAATATTCCAATTACTCGAAAGCATGCCTGAGGTTAGAGTAATCGATCTCATAATTAGGCAGAGGAAACAAGAGGAAGAAGATAATTGGTTGATGTCATCCTTCTCCCTCATTTGTCTCAATCAATCTCTAGAACAAATTGGGGTAGTATTTTATGTTAAATACATCATGAAAATGGTTAGGAATCACTTAGGGACCATCAATATGAGTTGGTAAGATTCCATTTTAGTGTAATTTTTTTTTAGAAAATTAAAATTCAAAAAATATGACTAGCTTGATGAACCAGTCGATCGATTTGGACATACCTATCAACTATTCATCCACTAGTTGATCAATTTTCCCAAACCCATCAATTGGTTTGGTTAAGAAACTCAATTTGGCAAAAACAACAAATCAGTCGATTAGTGTATAGAACCAATCAATGGGTTTGCCTATAAAACTCATTAAACATCATTTTTCCGACATAATTTCAAATCAATTTTCATTCTAAATCAAATCATAACATTGAATTAAAATCAAAGGCCCAAAATTTGTCAATATTTATCATCCATCCATTCTATAAAAGTGTGGGGTATTATACTCTTGTTTGGACATTTTTTTGTTGATAATGTCTAATTCCTTGGCATTTAAAACACTAAACACCCTTATTTCTACTAGATTCACCCACTTTTAGCCTTCGTTTACCCTTAACATTAAATGTTTTGAGGTTATGAGACAGTATAGGCTCTTCTTTGGATGGATATGCATTCGGTCTCACTCCTCCAAAATTTAAAATCCTCTTCTCTTTTTTATGTTTATCTACTTTCATAGTTAAATTTAATAACTAATCTAGGGTGTTATACTTATAGAGCTCCACCTTCCTAACAATGTTACTTCTTAAACCTACTGCGAATGGAGACATTGTGAGCTCTTTAACTTCATCCAACACAAGCCTCATGATGAGCCTCTCAAACTTCCAAGAATAATCTTCCACACTCAAGGGACCTTGTATTAAAAAAGAAATTTTTTTATATAAGTCTTGAGTATAAAAATATGGAAAAAAACTCTCCCTCATCAACCTTTCCATTTTTTCCCAACTCCTCACTTTAGGCTTTGAAATCTCATATGGATGCTCGAAAGGGTGTGAATAGAGTATTTTATAACAATAATGGCAACTTAAAATTTGTTGAGAAATAAATAGGAGGATGACAAACAATAAACACATGATTTATAGTGGTTCAAGAAAATCTAAAAATTTTCTCTAGATACACTTCCAAATGGATTTAAATCTCTCTTTATTTATAGTTGGTGTTTGATGATGATCACTCCTCTCTTGGTTTATGAGCCTACAATCTCAATGACCCTCCAGAGATGATTTACACTTTGCTTAGTTATCTTCTCTAGGTTCATGAGACTATAATCCCAATGACTTCTCTAAGGAAGGCTAGACAACACATCACTCTTAACTTGTATTTGAGATTATGAGTTTGGGTGAATAAAATAAAAATCTTCACTAGATTGAATATAAAAGTAAGTAATTACTAGTGAAGATTTTTATTTAGATAGATGAAAGATTGTATGGATACTCTATAGGAGATGAGTAGAGTATTTTATAACAGTAGTGCAAAATTAAAATTTTATGAGAAATAAGTAGAAGGATGGAAAAAAATAAATATGTGATTTATAGTGGTTTAAGAAACTCTACAAAGTTTCTCTACATCTACTACCAAAAGGTTTTTCCGTTTTGAGTTGAATCTCTCTTTATTTAGAGTGTGTGTTTGATGACGATCACTTCTCTCTTGGTTTATGAGCCTATAATCTCAATAAGCCTCTAGGAGATGATTTAAACTTTGCCTAGTTATCCTCTCCAGGTTTATGAGACTACAATCTCAATAACCTCTCATAGGAATGCTAGAAAAAGCATCACTCTTCACCTTTTTTTTGAGATGATACAATAAGAATCTTCACTAGATAGTATATAAAAGTGAGTATTCACTAGTGAAGATTTTTATCTAGCTACAGAAATAATTATAACAAGTGTATGAGTACTCTAGCTAAATATGATGAACAAATTGAGAAATAGAGAAGTTTGATTTGGATTTGAAATTATAAAATTAAAATTCTCTTTGATTCTTTGTAAGATAAGAAAATGATGATTTTAAATGATGTGTGCTAGCTTGATTGATATTTATAACAGTCTAACATCTTTTATTTATAGTGCTACAAGATGAGAAAAATCGACACAAGCTGCGGGTGTAAAAAGTACTCCAATGGTCGAATTAAAATGGGCAAAAAATCTCATAAGTTCCCAGACCATTCAATCGGTTTTTAAACCAGTCAACTAGTTTGGAAACTCGTTGATGGGTATAAAACAAGTCGATTGGTCAACTAGTTTTCAACATTCCACACCTTTATTAAGATTATGCCATTATTTTGCAACTAGTTTGCAAAACATGATCATAACTTGAGCTACAAAGCTCAAAATCGAGTGCCATATTTTTTTGTTGTAAAGTGGACATATTAAGATTTCCAAGGAAATATTATTCACCAAAAATAGTTTCTATGTAATTTATGATGAATTTTACAAGTTAGATCATATGCAAAACTACTTAAAATAAAATAAATTTTAGATAACATTTTGTACAAATTCTTGAAAATATTTTTGATGCATGAAATCACTTTAAGATGTTTTAAAATTATATTTAAATAGGATTATAAATATCAAAAAATTAAAAAATATAAGTGCTTAATATGTAAATCATATATACATAAAAGCTAAGGCTATAACATATTCTTTGAAACTTGAGTCTTAGTATCTTGAGCATACTTACTTATCCCTTCATAGTTTTTGTGTTACACAAATGAAATTGAAGTACTTGAAGCTAGAGCCTTATTTTTTCTTCCTTATTGATCTTCGACTTGTGCTTGGGATATGATTTGTAAACTTGATCTCCTTAGCACTCTTTGACTTAGTTAAGTATTGAATACTTTACTTTTTGCTATGATACACATTAAAATATAGCAAGATAATTCAAATTCATAATTAAGCTTGTTATCATCAAAACAAAGGATAATTAACCTATGAGGCCAATAATCTCCCCCTTTTTATGATGATAAATAAAAAGATGGCTATATCATGAGAGATGAAGTATAGACATGTGAAAGTGAAAATCAATGCATTTTTTCAAATTATATGGATCATATAGTTTCCATTTTATAATAAAATCACATATGTATCATGTAAATGAAAATATAATGATAAAAAAGTCTGTACATAGCATCTTTTCACCCTTTTTCCCTCTTTTGTCATCACAAAAGGAAAGGGTGTCATCAAATAAGATTTCTAATCAAAAGATAAGTGCATAAGAAATTAAATTCATATGGAGTGAAAATCCTCCTAATGACATGCGCATGCTCTACTAAAGCACAAGGAGATCAGTCATACTCAATATTATTAATGCATAACATAAATGCCTAGCGTAATAACACAAGTGATCAAGTAAAACATATATGCTCTCCCGAAGGGTATGCATATAACTACAATAAGATCAAGATCACAATATTATCACTTAAGATATTATTATCTTAAACAACATAAGTAGTGGAAGTAGAGGTATGAGTATCAAGATTTATGGGAATAGCTCAGATATGATATCACTAAAGCTCTTGAGATTTTATAATTGTGATATTTATTGCAATAAGGCATGGAGTATTTAGTAAGTTATAAATATACTCAAGTCATAAAAATGATATGAAAATAAATTTCAAAGTTACATAAATCAAACTAGGTTAACAAATAAGAGGGTGAGCACGATAAGGATTATATAAATATATGAGAGTGTCCCTCAACATGAAAATTGATCAAAATGATATTGCAGTGATAATTTCATCTTGAAAGTAACATAAAACCTTATCACATTATTCCTTTTTAAGCACAAGGAAAATAAGGAACGTGATTAATGATCTATTCAATGAGTAGCTTGTCAGTAATATGACGAATTAGAGATCAAGACAAATACATCAATGAAATGTAAGTGTATCACTCATATGTACTAAGTAATAAATTTAAGCATAATGGGGATAGTTTTTAACATGATGTTGAGAGATGGAAATGATCATGTACATGAGATATCATAACTTAATTTGACAATGAAGTTATTTAATCAATTAAATTCAGAGTTTCATTTATCAACCTAGCCAATAAAAAGAAAAGTCTGTGTGTGGCTAAGATGTTTACAGAAGCATGTAGGTAAAATGTCACATTATAATTATCTCAAGAGTGAATGTTTATGATCAAATCATATAAGGGAATAACATCACTCAAGAGTCAATAAAATGATTGAAGGCCAAGGTGTAGCTTATAGAAGCACATGTCATCAAGGAGTAATATAAAATTAAGAACCATAAATGATGTGAAGTAGAATGTTATAGTTGCAAGTATATGTAAAAACAACTTAGTGTTGCAATTTTTATATGAAAGCAAGATTGAAACAAGCATATTTAGGCTACATATTATTTATGCATTAATTTACTCAAGCAAGGGAGTGTCTTAACTCCTTATTATACCCATATTATATCAATTGTTTCCATCTTATAGTAATGAATGGATGAGAAGTATAAGGGAAGAGAAATAAGATGAAGCATGCACACAAGAACCCAAATGTAAAAAATAAGGTGAATTGGTGAGCATGATAATTTTATTGATTTCAAAACATTAAATGACAACCATTTGTATCAAGTATGATTATTTAATCATCAAAAGGAGACACTTTTTAGATGTATGGATGCAAAACTAGAAAAATAAATATATATGAGTGGAATATAATATCAAATTATTACAATTAAGCATTAGTATTCACACTTTAATGACAATTAAGTTATAAGCATTAATTACAAAGTTTTCCATGAATTTATTCTCAATTTATAATCAACAAGGAGAAGGAAGGAGAAGATGTGTACATCAAGAAAGTAGTTTCCTAACAAATGTCACTTGCTAGATTTTAGTTTTTTAAGGGAAAATATGGAGGTTGATAAACGATATCAACGTTTAGTAAGTGTGTCATGCATGATCATAGATAATATAAAGTTCTTATAATCATTTTTGATCATAAGCAAACGTGTCTAGTCAATTAGGAATAAAAGTGAAGGCATATGCTAGCATGCATACTATAAGAAAATATGTTAAAAAAATGTTTAAACCTTCAAACTCAGTTTTTGTGAAGTACAATTGCTTAAAAGAGTCAGTAAATAAAAGTAGTAGGGTCTTCAATTTTTAACAATTTTTGTATGGCATATGACTTATATATATATATATATATATATATATACGTTATCAGAAGAGATAATAAGTGCAAGATTTGAGACAGTTCAAGACATATCACGTATAATGAGAAGAAGTTGCATAAAAAACTTAACATTATTAGCATCATTACCCATATCTCATATTTTCAAGGTAGCATAGATATACACATATGTTGTCAAATGTAGTAGAAAATGAGGCGAGATAGTTGAAATGAAAGTTCATGAACTATTTGGCTCACGCAGACAAATCATTTGTTTAATTGAAGTAATAAAGTATCATATTCAAATTATTCTTATCTATCACAACTATTAATGTATGATAGGAAAAGAGTAGGCTTAACCATAATTCATACTGATTTACAAACAGATTGACAAGCATGGTGCCCCAAATAATGAGAGTAGTGAGCATAAGTGAAATATCTTGATCAAAGAAGGAAGAAAAATATACTTAAGATGCATATATTAGGTTATATATATATATATATATGTATATACATATATTATGCATCGACCTAGTATTATAATAGTGCTAAAATTCTTGGTCAGTTCAAAATGAAGTGTCATAGTCATAGATCAAACGGATGAGGACCTTATACGACGTAGTGATGAGATGTGACCACACCTAAGTTATCATCATTTGAACCAAGGACCGTAGTAGATACATCATGAACATCATCTACCATGAGACTATGGGAGTGGCGACCTTGGCATACTCTCCTCCAAGGTAAGGCTGACCATGCTCAATGTCCTCCATAAATGCATCTAAGTTAATTAGCTCAGTCTTTTATACCGAGTCACCATCTTGAGGAAGATCTATATGATGTGATGATTTAGGAGAGCCATGGACATCACAAGGATTAGTGCTATGTATTCAAAGAAGAAGATCCATCTACCCCTCTTGAATGTCAAGTAGAGAAAATATTTGCGATAAATATCCATCCATAATACTAGTGCGAGTGATCATTTGCCTCTCTATGTGGCCGATCATCTGAACTACCTGTGCTCGAAGGGTGACATTTGTGAAGAGACACGAGTGGGTAGAGAAGGTGCATCAATGTTAGGATGATGAGGATGAGTGGATGAAGAGGGAGAATGAGGATTTGGATGAGAAGGATAACTTCATGAAGAGGGAGTTACAGAAGTCGGATGAGGTGCATGAGGTGCCACTACGTTAGGGGGTACCTCCCGCTATCTATAAATCATTTACCGACCGTTAATTAGAGCAAGTGCCATCCTTTTGATATTACATGGCCCATAGATGTCAGACTCTTACCCAGTTGTCTCAAGATATATAAGACTAAAATCATTAATAGATAATGAAAATATCTAAACACAAGGGTCAAGAGATATGCATCGGGAATATGAGCTTGAACATACTCATATGACATGTATAGATGATGATATTGCAAATGATACATATACGACTGTTTTGGTGAAATAGTAAAGGAAATATCAATCAATCGCCCTAAATCCAGTTCAAAACCTTTTCTTAGGAAAGAATTTTGTGCATATCATATGATGAAGCACACGATCATTAATGGAAGGGAGGATGTGCTCATAGTATGACTTTTCTAATTCCCAATAAGATAATTATAATATAGTGGGTCTAGGGAAGGATGACTCTCTGACCATGAAGGAAAGATATCCCCCTCATCAAGATAACTAACTAGACCAATGATTTGTGCTAAAGTGGAGTGGTTCAAAGTAATAGGAACGCCGCACATATAGTTATGAATAGATCCTTCATCAAATCAGGCATTATTATAGAATAGTTTTAATAGATTTGGGTTAGCAGGGACATAGATGTTAAATAGGGGAATCAATCCTAAACCATGAAGCCTATGATAAAATTTAAATTATTGTTATACAAAATCCAAGGATAAAAATCTCCCTTTAAGGACCGTTTTAGAGCGATAAATGTCAATGTAGCGAGATTGATAAGAGAGAGAAAAAATATTGGTCATGTAGAGGACTAGAAGAATTTAGAATTTCTAATAGGACTCTAGCAGGGGGTCTAGAAGGTACAGGAGGAGGAGTTGTAGAGAGTGACCAACAAGATCGATTGGATGCTCTATAGTGCTGCTCAGAGAGAATACCTCTACTGGATTTCTTAGGTTCCGTGATTAAGAAGAGGGAGAGGATAAATGATTGGAAAGAAAAGATTGAGAGTTATGTGAACTTACAAGGATATTTTGCTATAGATATATAATAAGTTTCATAGTCTTGATTGCAAGTCAAGGTGTTTCATAATATTTGATCATCAAAGTAATCAATATCAAAATTAAATATGCACAAAACATTTTAACACAAAAGAATAGTTAATGAGAATGTTAGGGAACATTTAAAATCAGAATAATAAATTTAGGAAGATAAGTAAGCACTTCATCAATAGAGTGAAGTATTAGAAATTACTTATCACAGATCATGTTCACTCATCCTAAACTTTAAGAGAGGTTTTATTCAATGTTGATCTAATCAACTAAATTTTAGTAAAGAATTTTCCTAATGTTATCATCAAAGTGCAATGAACCATATGAGAGAATTTTAACTTAGGAGGAAGATTTGAATATTTTAGAGTGTAGGAAGAGAATTCCAAACCCAAATTATCCTAAATAGAATCTCCATTCAATGCAAAATTAACTATTAAATCCTAATTAAGTGGAGTCAATCACTATAAGGTGAATTTTGAGATAAGTTTGAACAATTAAGACTCATCAATGGAGTAAAAGCATCCTTACATATAGCCAATTTAAATTTTATGAAATATCTTGTTTAATGTACATAAGCAAAGAATTTCAACATTCAAATGCTAGAATTTTGCTCCCAATGATAGATAAACCTGAAAAGATAGTTTATAAGCTAAGCAATGTATAGTTTATAAGCTACAAAATGTGGTTATTTCTAGCACAATCAAGTAAGAGATTATTCCATATAAACATAGAAGAATTCAGTTATTACGATTTTGCCCAAAATATTGAGTGGATTGAATCTAGTAGTAATAAATAAATTAATTCCATATGATAGCAATTAAACCAATTGTAAAGCATTTTTCAAACTCAATTTGACTAAAAGCCTAACTAAACTAACTCAGAAATGACATATATATATATCACAAATTGGGAATTAGGATTCACTTGAATTTCTCAAAATTTTCCATGAAAGAGTGGAATAAACCATAACATATAAGGGGAATGTAAGTATAAACACAATTCATCATCCATTTTTTACTCAATCAAACATAATATGTCAACCATATCATCCAATTTTGAAGAGAAGTTCAAAGCTTACTTTATAGAGGGTCATGACATATCCTGAAGAAAAAAAAATATTAATACTAGGAGATATTTATAGCTCTAACGATTCTAATGAGCTAAATATTAGGTGATTTAGATGTGAGTTTAGAATGATATAGAGAAGAGAAGGTAAAGAAAACTGTAACACCCCCAAATTTACAAAGATTTTTTTTTTAAACAAAACACTACTTATAAATTAAAACCGTAAATTCTGGGGATATTACCGCCACACTTAGTACCAGACCGGTTTACTCCTACCGTTCCAGTACCAAGTGCTAAGGCTAAGAAAACAGCTCATAACATTAATAATAATTCAAATTCATAAATACGGGAATTCGGTACGCATAAGTTTTTATTCAATCCAAAATACGAGCGTAGTTTTTCAGGAAAAAGAAATAACTACAATCATAAAATTGTTTATGAAGCGTCCAACATAATTAAAAGAAACTGGGAAAGAGATCTCAATGGAAAACCGGCTACGACACTCTGAAACTGATTCGGCCCAATCATCACTCAATCCCATCTGATGTCCCATAGATATCAATCACGTCAAAATAAATATCTCCTACCTGCAGTAAGTCAGATGAGTCTTCTACTCGTGGGAATGAGCAGCACCCATAAAACGGGTGATCAGTATGCTATGTACTGAGTAAGGTAACCGAGTACTAAGGCTAACACATAAAATCACATAAACCATGTATAGGGATAAAAGAACATAAAGACCAACATGATAACATAATAACGAACAATCATTCGGGTAGATACATAAAGGTTCAATCATAGTCCAGATTAATTATTTAATTAATCTTTTATCGAAATTCGATACACACCATGCCTTTTATCAAATCCATGTAAGTACAGGAACACCCCACTATTATTGTCGGTGGGCCGGTCACTTGCGGGACAAAGTCCACACCACTATTATTCACCGGTGGATTGGTCACTTGCGGGACAAAGTCCACACCACTATTTCTGACCGGTGGATCGGTCTGGTTCCTACTCACATGGTGTTCCACTGTAAGTAATTAGTATCTTTTAAATGTTATGGCAAACTCTGATTTATTTTTATTGAGCTCGAGTCACCCCACTATTATTGCCGGTGGGCCGGTCACTTGCGGGACAAAGTCGACACCACTATTATTACCTGTGGATTGGTTACACATAGGACATCATATCCTAACCACTATTTCTGACCGGTGGATCGGTCTGGACCCGGCTCAACAATCTTCCACTTTAAATGATTAATGTCTTAAGTATTTTATTCATAAACTTTCGCCCAAACATGCATGACTAAATCCATGTAAAACCCTAGCTCTAATGCAAACCCTAACTCCCATGCAAACCCTAATTTCCATGCAACATACCACACTTCCATGCAACCCTAATACTGCCATGCAACGTACCACATTTCCATGCAAACCCTAATTCCCATGCAACGTACCACACTTCCATGCAACCCTAATATCATGCAACGTACCACAATTCCATGAAACCCTAATACTACCATGAAACATTAATATCATCACGTGAAACCCTAACACCATGCAATATTAATAACATCATGCAAACCCTAACATGCATGTCTTAAGGCCACATCGCATCTCATCACAAGCAAATAAAACACATGTCGTATAACAACCCAAAATCATACGTGAAATCCACATCATATCATATACAACATAATTAACAATGATGATAGAGAATACATGGCATATGAAGCACATAATGCATATAAACACACAAATGGCCTTAGTAACACCCTTACCTAAAAGGTCACCGGTCTTGGTGCACGCTCCTATTCCACCTGAGGGATTTGACTGGACTCACCTAGTATGGGGGAAAAATACTATAATTAGCTTCCCTTCTAAAATTCTATTAGTTCCTAACTTATCTTAAGTCTTGGTTCTTAATTAACTATACCCAATACTACTAAAATACTCATAAAATACTATTGTAATTTAAGGTAAAAAGGTGATATAAGGGTTTCTACCCTTCACCAAAATAGTAATGATAATATAATGATAATAATAATAATAATAATAATAATAATAATAATAATAATAATAAAGTATAATATTATTAATGATACTTTTATAAGTAGAAAATTAATATTAATAATACCAAAATTCATAAAATTACAAGGTGGTTTTCGAACCACCCCAATTTAATAATAACACCATTCAAAATTGTAATAATGATATTAAAGTTATATATACTTATAATATAAAGTTAATAAAGATGATAATAATAACAATATAATTAGAAAAATTTTTAAAAATGTTAATAATTTTAATAAAAAGTAAAAGTGCGAGGCTTAATTAGAATTTTTGGTCTCTGCCCCTCCTGAAATAATTACAACAATAATTAAATAGTTACACTTATGATAATAATATTAATAATATGATTAATAATAATATTACACATGTAATAATTCCATTAAATAAGCAAAATTCGAGAATAATAATTTATCTTACTCAATAATACTCCTAGACCTCTCAACAAAATTTAGAAATTAAGATAAAGTTGATAACAATAATAATAATAATTATAATAATAATAATTAAAATCGAATTAACATTAAAAATTTGGATAAAAGCATAATAATTATCAATAAATCAAAAGTAAGTATTTAAAAGGTCTAGGGTTTCACCTTGAGTTGGAGGTTATGGGTGGCACTGGCGGTGGTTCCCGGAGGTGGCTGGAAAATGGATCTAAGAGAGGCAAAAATGAATAAAAAGAGGGAAGGGGAAAGGAGAAAAATAAAATAAGCTTATGGTTCGGTGGAAGAGACTTAGCAGGAGATATTTGGTGGTTTATAGGGTGGCAGAAGTGGTGTATGTGACGGCGGACGATGGTTTAAGGTTTCGAGGTAAAAATTTTGGCAAGATGAGCAACAAACTTTACACGGTTATGGCAGCTTGTGCAAGAAGAATTGAAGGATTTGAAGGGTTTAGTTAGCTAGAGGGAATTGCAATGAAGAATTTGGAATGTGGTGGTGGCGCTGAGGTTGGCTATTGGCGTCAGAAGATGAGTCTGAAGTCGCGGTGGTGGGCGGTTCTCACTTTGGGTTTCGAGAAAGAAGAAGCTTCAAAAACATCCACAACTAGGCCATTTATAGAGTTTAGATGGGTTATTAGTGTTTTGGGGGTCGCTTGGATGGTATTGAATGCTAGGGTTTTGGTGGCCGGTGGCAGAAATTGGCCGGCGATTGTTTGGGCTGGGGTCGAAGTTTCGCAAAGCAAAAGAGAGGGAACGAGCGAGAGTTGAGGATAATCAATCATTCCAAGTAAATGTGCGAGCCAAGAGGGAGAAAAAGAGAGGTGAATCGGTCGGTCAGAGTCCTCGTAGCTGGTGCCGCCATTTTTGGGGGCCAGAGTTGCAACAGCGTCGACGGAGTAGAGGGGAGGAAGAAGGAAGGAGGAGGGGGAGTGGACCAGTGGGCCGGGAAAGAAAAGAAAAGGGGGAGAACTGGGCCGGTCACGCCGGTTAAATTGGTCATTAAATGAGACGCAACACTCATTCGGAAACGAGTCAAAATGCGGCGTTGAAATGCCGCATGAAGGAGGCACGGCGCTGGGCCGCGGAGAAAGGGGAGAGAAAAAAAAAGAAAGAAAAGAAAAGAAAGAAAAAGGAGGAAAGAAAAAGAAAAAGGAAAAAGGGAAAAGGAAAATTTAAGGTTTTGGATTTAAATAAATCAATTTGAATAATTTAGGTATCTAAATTAAAATATTTATTTAAAATAATATTAAATTTTCTTTTTAGGCTAATTTAGGGTTCTTAAATTATTTTTCCTAAATCCCTTTTTAATTAGCAAAAAGCCTAGTTTTTCCTTTATAAAAATATTAATAAGTTATTATTAATTTGCCCTAAATAAATCCCTCTTATTCCAAATAAAATAATAAATTAAATTAATTTCCCAATAAATCCTTATTTAATAATATATCGAAATAAATAATTCTGGGGCATTTCATCACTACCCCCTTAAAAACAGACTTCGCCCCCGAAGTCTCTTGCAGCTCTCTAGGGTTAGGGCTAAGGTATTTTAACCTCTAGAATAATGCATTATTAACTATACTTAAATCCACTACCCCCTTAGGGACAAACTATATAAAAAGGATCTAACCTACAACGAAAAGTTCCGGATATGTTTCTCACATATCCTTCTTAGTCTCCCAAGTAGCTTCCTCAGTCCCATGTTGACTCCATAGGATCTTAACTAGAGGCACCGAACTCATACGGTCGCTCCTCGTATGTCAGGGAATCATCTAATTCGACCTCATCTGGCTGAATTACACATGCGACGGATCGACAACATACCTTTGCAGTTGAGAAATGTGGAACACATTATGCACTCGTGGAAATTCCGGAGGAAGAGCCAATCTATAAGCAAATTCACCTATTCGTTCCAATATCTAATAGGGCCCAATATATCTGGGGCTCAACTTGCCTTTCCTTCCAAACCTCTGCACCCCTTTGGTAGGCAAAACCCTTAGCAATACTTTGTCTCCCGGCTCAAAATCTCCATCCCTACGCCTCTAATCGGCATAACTCTTTTGTTGGCTCTGAGCTGCTTTCATCTGATTCTGAATTTGTCTGACCTACCGAGTCATATCTTCAATCATTTCTGGTCCCAGCACAATCGTCTTGCTAATGTCACTCCAACACAAAGGAGTCCTGCATTTCTGTCCATACAATGCCTCGAAGGGATCCATCCTAATACTAGCGTGATAACTATTATTATACGAGAACTCCACCAGATGTAAGCGCTCCTCCCAACATCCCTGGAAATCCAATACGCATGCCCTCAACATATCCTCCAAGGTGTGAATGGTTTGCTCTGTCTGCCCATCTATGGCAGGGTGAAAAGAGGTTCTCATCTTTAATTTGGTTCCTAAAACTTCCTGTAGCTTCCCCCAAAAGTGAGATAGGAACCTCGAATCTCAATCTGAAACTATATCCTTCGGGACTCCATGGCGGCTAACCACAAACTTCATATAAGCGTTCGCCAATTGCTCCATACTCCAAGTGGACTTCATAGGAATGAACACGGCTGACTTGGTTAATCTATCGACAATAACCCAGATAGTATCACAGCCGCTTCGGGTCCTCGGTAGACAACTCCCAAAGTCCATAGAAATGGAATCCCATTTCCATCTCGGCATCTCTAAAGACTGAAGTAATCCTGCTAGTCTCCGATGTTCAATCTTAACCTTCTGGTACACCAGACATTGGGATACAAACTCCGCTACTTCTCGCTTCATTCGTGGCCACCAGTACACCTTTTTGAGGTCCTTATAAAACTTTGATCCTCCTAGGTGAACTGAATAGGGAGTTTGATTTCCTTCCTCCATAATACGGCGCTTAAGATCTGGACAACTCTGGGGCACACACCAACGGCCCCTGAATCGAATAGTGCCATTGTCATGGACTTTGAATCCTTCCGCCTTGCCTTCCCGCATCTTCTGTCGGATCCTTTCCAACTTAACATCTCCAACCTGGCCGCCTCGGATCTCTTCAAATATAGTCGGAGTAAGCGTCAAGGCATTCATACGGGCTTCGAGGTCTCCCTGCCGAATCATCTCGATCTCCAGATCTGATAACTCCCTTATTGTCCGATCAGCAACCACACAACACAGTGTGGAATGTGCAGTCTTCCTACTTAGAGCATCAGCAACCACGTTGGCCTTACCCTCATGGTAGGTCAACTCAATATCATAATCCTTTACCAGCTCCAACCATCTTCTCTACCTCAAGTTGAGCTCCTTCTGCGTGAAGATATACTTGAGGCTCTTGTGATCCGTAAAGAATTTACACTTCGCCCCATATAGATAATGCCTTCAAATCTTCAAGGCAAACACCACAACAGCTAACTTGAGATCATGTGTGGGATAATTTTGCTCATGTTTCTTCAACTGTCGCGAGGCATAAGCTACCACTTTACCCTTCGGCATTAACACACATCCCAACCCATGCTTGGATGCATCGCTGTAAACCTCAAACTCCTCGGTCCCCTCGGGTAAAGTCAACACTGGTGCAGTGGTCAACCTCTTCTTCAGTTCTCGAAAAGCCTCTTCACATGCCTCATCCCACTGAAACTTCGTAGTCTTCTTCAAGAGATTAGTCAACGGTCTGGCTATCTTGGAAAAGTTCTGCACAAATCGCCTGTAATATCCAGCCAAACCTAGAAAACTCTGGATCTCTAATATATTCGTAGGAGGCTTCCACTCTGTGATGGCCACAATCTTAGCGGGGTCCACAACCACTCCCTTAACCGATACAATGTGACCAAGGAAAGCTACCTCCTGGAGCCAAAACCCGCACTTCGATAACTTAGCATACAGATGATGCTCTCTCAATGTGCTCAAAATGGTGCATAGATGCGGTTCGTGCTCCGCATTTCCCCGGGAATACACCAGAATATCGTCTATAAAGACCACCACAAATTGATCAAGGAAAGGTTTGAATATCCTCGTCATCAAATCCATGAATACTGCAGGAGCATTTGTAAGTCCAAAGGGCATCATTGTAAATTCGTAATGCCCATATCGGGTCCGGAATGCAGTCTTCATGATGTCAGCATCAGCTATCCTCAGCTGATGATACCCAGACCTCAAATCGATCTTGGAAAGCACCGTAGCACCCTACAGTTGGTCAAACAGATCATCTATTCTCAGGAGTGGATACCGGTTCTTTACGTCAACTGATTTAACCCCCGGTAGTCGATACAGGGACAGAGACTACCATCCTTCTTCTTCACAAAAAAAACCGGTGCTCCCCATGGCGATACACTAGGCCGGATATACTCGTGCTCTAAGAGTTCCTCCAACTGGGCCTTTAATTCTTTCAACTCAACTGGTGCCATTCTATAAGGAGCCTTGGAAACAGGCTTAGTTCCAGGCACTAACTCAATCTTGAAGTCAATTTCCCGAACCGGAGGCATACCTGGTATTTCTTCGGGGAACACGTCTGAAAATTCTTTAACTACCGGGATATTATCCAATGCGGCCAAATCCTTGTTGAGCTCCTATGCACTACATAAATATAAGGGATACCCCTTATAGATCAAAGCATGTAATGTGACCGCTGACACCACCTTAGTGGTTGGTTCAATTCGGGCCTCGCAAAATCACCCGTTCTTGGGCACAATCAATAAGTTCTTTATACTTTCCCAGCATGTCCATGCCCAGAATCACGTCAAAATCTTTCAGATCCATCCCAATTAGGTCTACTAGGAATTCTACCCCTCCTATATCTAAGGCCACGTCGGAAAACCTCCGACTACACTCCATCTTGTCACCCGACCGAAGCATAATAGATAGCTCTACTCTAGCAGATGGTGATAATCCAGCCTTAGCAGCAAATGAAAAAGCTTCAAAAACATCCACAACTAGGCTATTTATAGATTTTACATGGGTTATTAGGTTTTTGGGGTCACCTGGATGGTATTGAATGCTAGGGTTTTGGTGGCCGGTGGCAGAAATTGGCTGGTGATTGTTTGGGCCGGGGTTGAAGTTTTGCGAAGCAAAAGAGAGGGAACGAGCGAGAGTTGAGGATAATCGATCATTCCAAGTAAATATGCGAGTCAAGAGGGAGAAAAAGAGAGGTAAATCAATCGGTCAGAGTCCTCGTATCCGGTGCCGCCATTTTCAGGGGCGGGAGTTACCGCAGCGTCAACAGAGGAGAGGGGAGGAAGAAGGAAGGAGGAGGGGGAGTGGACCAGTCGGCCAGGAAAGAAAAGAAAAGGGGGAGAACCGAACCGGTCGCACCGGTTAAATTGGTCATTAAATGAGACGCGGCGTCTCATCCGGAAATGAGTCAATACGCGGCGTTGAAATGCCACATGAAGGAGGCACGGCGCTGGGCCGCGGAGAAAGGAGAAGGAGAGGTGGGTTGGGCCGCGCTAGGCCCAACCGGCGGGAGAGAAAAAAAAAAGAAAGAAAGAAAAGAAAGAAAAAGGAGGAAAGAAAAAGAAAAAGAAAAAGGAAAAAGGGAAAAGGAAAATTTAAGGTTTTAGATTTAAATAAATTAATTTGAATAATTTAGGTATCTAAAATAAAATATTTATTTAACATAATATTAAATTTTCTTTTTAGGCTAATTTAGGGTTTTTAAATTATTTTTCCTAAATCCCTTTTTAATTAGGAAAAAGCCTAGTTTTTCCTAAATATTTAATGATCCCTCTTATTTCAAATATTCATAAGTTCTTAATTTGCCCTAAATAAATCCCTCTTATTTCAAATAAAATAATAAATTAAATTAATTTCCCAATAAATCCTTATTTAATAATATATCAAAATAAATAATTCTGGGGCATTTCACAAACTAAGGAAATTCAAACTAGGTCTTTTAACTTGAACAAGGAGGAGAGAGAGAGAGAGAGATAATTAAAAAACCTAGGTTATTTAATGATCAGACTCTCTAATTGACCAAATGGTGAAGAGTGGTCAACTGCCACATTATTTTTAAATTTTTAACCATTCGATTGGTATTTCTATGATAACCTCTTTTTCTTATTCTAGATGGCTAGTTCAATTGAGCCACTTGACTAATGTATTCAATGATGGTTTACTCAGAAATGATATTTTGATTTTTTTTTAATGTAAAACCAATTCCATATACAAATGTTAAGCATAGAAAATATGAGATCAAGGTTTCAAGTAAAATTACATAGTTAAAAAACACTCATAATGTGAATATGTTATTAAATCCAAAACACTATGTGTTTAAAAGGGAGAATACTAACTTGGAATTAGTAATTTCAAGAGATTTTCCCTTTTCTTCTATGAAGAAGTAGAAGGGATTTTGGTGTTGATTATCCATTCTTCTCTTATCCTTCTTCTTCCTTTCCCCTACAAAAATACTTTCAAATACATGCTTTTGATACACATATTCTTTTGGGTTTATAAGGGTTAGCTCTCAATGTATGATCAATAAAAATGCATTTGTTTGGAATCTCAATTTTCTTTGAGAAGATTTTGTGACATTTTAAGGTTGAGTTCAAGTTGTTTTACAATCATTTGAAGAATTTTTGTGATAATTTTTTGAGTTCAAAACCATTTTCTTTTTCAACATTATTAGATGAAAAGTGATATTTAGTCTTTTTAGAATCCACACCCAACTTAAATTTTAAATTTCCAACCATAAATGCAAATATCTCCATTTCAACCTTTAAATTTTCATAGCTTCAATATAAATGAGAAGATTATAAGTTGTGACTAACCAATTCTTCAAAATTATCAAGACACTTATTTATAGCAACTAAGTAAATTTGAGAGTTTTGAAGAGAATTTGTTACCTATCTTCTTTACTTGAAGTTTCATCACGTGAGGTGATGAAGTAAGGCTGTAGAACCTTTTATTTTCCTTAGCCACCATATGTTATGCTCAACTTTTCCTAAATCTCCTTAGTTGTGGCACATTCTAGAATTGATTCATATACATCTTCTCCTAGGCCAAAACAGAGCCTCAATATAGCTTTGTCATTTAGTGTGGCTCTTAGCTTATCAAACTCTATCCATTCTTCAATCGATTTATCAATTAATCCATTAAGGATGGATGTTTGAATATTGATTGGACCATGTTGAATGATGAACCACAAGTCTTGATTTTTTAACTTGAAGAACATCCTTATCGCCATCTTCCAAATCTTGGAACTTTCTCCAATGAACAATGGAGTATTTGATGATGTTAGTTCTTCACCCATAAGGATATCCATACCTTGAGGATTTTGAGCTTTTTATTGTTAGATAATTTTGATGAAGCTCCAAGATTTGATACCAATTAAAAGGCTGTATGGATACTCTAGAGCATGTAAATAAAATATTTTGTAACAATAATGTGAAATTAAAAATTTATGGAAAATAAGTAGAAATATGGAAAATAATAAATATGTAGCTTATAATGGTTCGATAAACTCTAAAAAATTTCTCTATATCCACTACCAAAAGGTTTTGTGTTTTGGATTTGAATCTCCCTTTATTTAGAGTGTGTGTTTGATATTAATCACTCATCTCTTAATTTATGAGCCTACAATCTCAATTAGCCTCTAGGAGATGATTTACACTCTGCCTAGTTATCCTCTCTAGGTTTATGAAACTATAATATCAATGGCTTCTCTTAAGAATCCTAGACAAAAAAATCACTCTCCACTTGTGTTTGAGATGATGAGTTTGAATGAATACAATAACAATCTTCACTAGATAGCATATAAAAGTGAGTAATCAATAGTGAGTATTTTTATCTAGATAACGAAAAAATAATTACAAGTGTATGAGCACTCTAACTAAATATAAAGAATAAATTGAGCAATAGAGAAGGTTGGTTTAGATTTGAAATTGTAAATTTAAAACTCTCTTTGATTCTTTGTAAGATGTAAAAATGATGATTTTAGAAGAGTTGTACTAACTTGATTTATGTTTACTAAAGTCTAACAAGTCTTATTTATAGTGTTAAAAGTTGGGAAAAATTGGCACTATATATTGGGTGTAAAAATTATTCCAATTCTCAAATTACAATAAGAAGCAAATCTCATAATTGTCAGACCAGTTGACTAGTCTTAACAAATCTGTTGATTAGTGGAATAGTTTCCAACACTAAGCACCTGTATAAAAAAGACCATAACTGAGCTATAGAGCTTGAAATTTTATGAATTCTTTTTTGCAGTAAAGTAGACATCATAATAATATTTGCAAAGAAATATTATTCACCCAGAAATAATGCCTATGTAACTTATGGTGAATTTTAAAAGTTAGATCATATGTAAAACTACTTAAAATAAAATCAATTTAAGACAATATTTTGCACAAATACTTAAAAATATTTTTGATGCATGAAATCCCTTTAAGATCTTTCAAAATTATTTTTAAATATGATTATAAATATTAAATAATTGAAAAATATAAAATATCAATATGTAAATCATATGCACATAAAATCTAAGACTGTAACATGCTCTTTAAAGCTTGAGTTTTGGTATCTTGAGCACAATTTTTTATCCCTTTATAGTTTCTATATTACACAAATGAAATTGAAGTACTTGAAGCTAGAGTCTCATTTTTTCTTCCTTGTTGATATTTGGCATACGCTTGGGATACATTTGTAAACTTGATCTCCTTAGCACTCCCTAACTTAGTTTAGAGTTGAATACTTTAATTTTTGCTATGATACACATGCACAATTAAGAGGATAAGTCAAATTAATAATTGAGTTTGCTATTATCAAAACAAAAGTTGATTAACCTAGGAGGCAAACAGACTTGCCCTTCCTCCCTCTCTGATGCACTAAAATTTCCCACCATAAGGAAGTATGCCCTTTAAACTTAAGGAAATTAACCTTAAAGGACTTCTCATCATCGAAATACCTAGCTTCGAACATTCTATTACACCTCAACTCCCATTCTATAAACTTCTGTAGATCATAAGATCCATCAAATTCCAACTTGATGTCATTAAAAGGATCCCTTCTAACCAACCTCTTTCATCGTGTTAATCTAGGGTAATGTTAGAAAGTGAGATAAAGTTGATGAACTCATCTCCTACACCACTTGGCCCTTCTACTTACTTGGGGAGTGGACTCCTTACTCTAGAAATGTTGGCATTTGGTACCAATAGTTCCAAAATGCCCAAAACCCTCTTCTTACGTCCCTGCAAGGCTTCAATGGATCTATCGTTACTTAGGTTATAGGCTTCTTCAAGGCTCAAACCTTTGGAAATATTTTGGTTTTCCATATTGGATGAGGGTATAAGAAAAAATTTTATGCAACCTAAGAGGTAGAGAAAAAAAATACAAATTAGGCAAAATCAAGTGTGGATGGGAGAAATGGAAAAATATATTTGTGTGGAATCAAATGGATAGTGGATGGTAGTTTGAATAAAAGTGGTGATGGGATTATGATGACCTAAAGTTACCAACCTTGAGGTTTGATAGTAATTTGATGCATAATGATGAAAATATTGGATTAAGTCAAGTATTAGAAATGGAATTAGGTAGATTCCATCAAAATAGAAAAAATTGAGAAGAGATTAAGAAGAAGAAGAGAAAAATTCAATCTTGGAATATCTTCAAGATTAAGCACTTATACTAACCAATTATAGTATCAACTCTTATCATAAATGGTGTAAGATGTTTAGTGAACAAACATGACTAACTCTAAGTCGTGTGTAGTTATTTTTGCCAAACAACTAACTAGAAATTTGGTCAAAAAGAGTTACCTCTTCTTCATCATTTTACCTCTCTATAAATTGTATTCGGCTTTAGCAAATTACAACTACACATCTAACTCATAGTGAACATATTTGGTTACACCCCAAACATAGGTTACATAATATAAACTAAGGTTGATAGTTACTAAATTCACTTATGTTGAATGCTGAAACTCCTTAGCCCTCCATCACATGATGGATGCTACTTACAACCTATGACAAGTGCCTAGAAAACGCATATTACATTTTATGAAAGTATAACAATATTCTTTAACCATGATTAACTAAGAAAGGTTAAATTAAGTTGATTGAAAGTTGATGAATGGATGGCTCCTCAGCAAGCTAGAATTTTTGCTGAAAAATGGAGGTTTCTTCTCCTATAATTCAAGCTTCATTTGAGGCATTGATATTCCCATAATTATCTTCCTAATGTTCCCTACATCCTACCCACGAAACGGATGCTACAAGGTGCATATTTTAGCTAAATTGTGGAGTGTGCACTCTGAGGTAGTCATGGATTTTGAGGAGCCATATTGTAGCCATAATTGAGATAGCCAAATGTGGCTTTGAGGAACCATAATGGAGCCATCCAAACATGGAGTTGATGGCTTTATTTAGGTCTTGCATGGCTCCCTAACAATTGATGAAGGAGAAAACACTCAATAATTGGCATTTAGCATTATGGAACCAATTATTTTTCATTTAGAAAGGATCTCCCATAAAATTGAAGACAAACGGATGGTTACATTGCTATTTATAGATGAAACATACCATATAAGCTACTAGGCATATACATGCATGTGCATGGAATGCATGGAGGGAAAGGCTATGTGTATGGAGGGAATAAAATGTAGGTTGGACATGGATGTTAGTTGGTTTAATTAATTAATTAGTAGAGTTAGAGATTAGCTTGTGAATAAAGTAGCATAAATCTATCTTTTAAAGAATTATACCTCCTTATGTCTTTAGCTAGGTATCTTTTGGAGAATATACCTTTTAGCTAGTGGATGGAAATATCTTAGTGATTAGTGATGTTGGCTATATAAGCCATAGGCCCCATGATTGAATTGAATTTGAATGAAAATTGTAAGTATTGCTTATTGAATTATGTTAGAAGACCTAGACAAGTTAGAAATCAAGTTTGAAAAATAATTGAAGAGAACTAAGCCACAAAACAAGTTAACTAATGCTCCATATGGTTCGAATTTTAAGGGGGTGTCAAAGCTACCAATCAAGACAATGTTAGAAAGTTCACACGTGAAGAGAAAGGCAAGGATCAAGTGGTTGGTAAGGTGAACAAGCAATGCTTTAAGTATAGGGGTTATGGTCACTTTGCCAAGGACCAAAGGGCATTGAATTTAAAGGAGATAGAAAGTATGGAGGCTTGTGATGAGAATGAAGACCTTGATGGAGACCAAGAAGAAGAAAGTGATAGTCCGGATGATGCTTTGGAAGAGGGCCAAGTGGATTGCTATGTTTTGCAAAGGGTGCTCCAAGTACAATAACAGCTTCTACTTACTCAAAGGGAGAAGATTTTCAAGGCCAAGTGTAGAGTTGGTGATAAAGTGTGTAAAGTCATCACTAATAGTGGCTCATGCACTAATGTTTCTAGTGAGAAGATTGTGAGAAAGATCGGTTTGGAGACCATGGATCATCCAAGACAATATTCACTCCAATGGCTCAACAAAGACAAAGGTGTAAGGGTAACCACACAAACTCTTATTTATTTTAAGATTGAAAATTATTTTATGTGATATTCTACCTATGGATTCTTGTCACATTTTATTGGGAAGGCCATGGCAATTTGATAGGAAGGTTATGCATGATGGAGTCCTTAATGAGTATGTGGTGTTCAAGGGCTAAAAGAAGTTTAGGTTAAAACATAATCTAGATGGGGAGGATTTAGTTTTAATGAATGAAAAGGGGGGAAGGAACCAAGATCATGTAACAAAAGAAAGGAATATGTCGAGTGTAGGAGGGGAAGAAAGAAGAGTAGCCTGGAGTTGCTGATCCTTAAGGAGTGTGAGACGATTGAAGCTATCAAAGATGAGAATATATGATATGCATTGGTGGTAATGGAAGCCCAGTGAGGGGAGAATGCTATTATAGATTCAAAATTATAGCAAGTGTTGAGAGAGTATGCCAATGTTTTTCCAAATAAGTTGCCAAGTGGGCTACCTCCTTTGAGATGTATTGAGCACACTATTGATCTTATGTTAGAAGTCCCATTACCAAACAAGCTAGCTTATAGGTGCAATTTGGAGGAGTCTAAGGAGATATAGAGACAAGCATAAGAGTTGTTGGATCAACGCTATATTCGGGAGATTATGAGTCCATATGGTATTACAACTTTGTTGGTGCCTAAGAAAAATGGTACATGAAGGATATGTATTGATTCAAGAGTAATCAATAATATCACAATAAAGTACATATTCCTAATGCTAAGATTATATCACATGTTAGATGAGTTGCAAGTTGCGAAGGTATTCTCAAAGCTTGATCTTAGAAGCGACTATCATCAAATGAGAATAAGGTAAGGGGACGAGTGGAAGACAGCATTCAAGAATAAGTATGGGTTGTATGAGTAGTTAGTGATTCCATTTGACTATGTAATCCACCAGTTTCCTTCATGAGATCGATGACCAAGGTACTTAGACCCTTCCTTGGAGTCTTTATTATTTTTTACCTTAATGATATATTGGTATATAGCAATAGTGAGTTTGAGTACATACAACACTTAAAGAGAATATTTGACAAGTTTAGAGAGGTGAAGCTCTATGGTAAGATGTAGAGATGTAATTTTATGATGGAGAGGGTGGTTTTCCTAGGTTATATTGTGAGTGTAGATGGTATCACAGTTGATCCGTTAAAGGTAGAAGCTATCCAAATGTGGCCTATTCCTACTAATGTCCACAAAGTTTGAAGTTTCCATAGGTTGGCCTCACTCTATAGGAAGTTTATCAAAGACTTCTATACCATTGTATCATCTATCACACAATTAATGAAGAAAGGAGAGTTACAATGGAATGATTAGCAACAAAGGGTTTTGAAGACTTGAAGAAAAAGCTCTCAAACACACCGGTATTATCTTTACCTTATTTTGATAAATTATTTGAAGTAACATGTGTTGCTAGTGGTGTAGGCATTGGGGGTGTTCTTTCATAATAAAGGAAACCAATTACCTTCTTTAGTGAAAAGTTGAATGGTGTAAGACTCAACTATTCGACCTATGATAAAGAGTTCTATGCTATTGTGCGTTATTTGGAGACATGGAGCCATTAGTTGAGACCTAAGACTTTTTTACTTCACCATGATCATGAGAGTTTGAAGTATCAACATGGTCAAAAGAAGGTCAATCTAAGACATGCTAAGTGGATAAGCTTATTGAAAATATTTGTGTTCTCTACCAAACGTGTGGATGGCAAAGAGAATGTTATGGCAGATGCATTACGTTAGAGGACCATAGTATGTACCATGATGGATGAAAAGATTTTGGAATTCGAGATGTTGAAGTGTCAATATGCCATGGATGATAATTTTCCATGATCTTAGAAGATTGCAAGAAACAAGGAAGTTATGGAGCTTATGTTCTTCAAGATAGATTCTTATTCAAACACAACAAATTGTGTGTGCCCAAGATCTCAATTCAAGTCTTACTAATCAAAGAGGTTCATTAAGGAAGAATTGCAGGATACTTTGGAGTTCACAAAACTTTAAAGTTATTACAAGAACAATTATATTGGTCGAGAATGTAAAAGGGAGTACAAGCCATGATTGTTAGGTGTGATACATGCTAAAGGAGCAAGAGTTTCTTCCACAAAGAGTTATATGTGACTTTACCTGTGCCTACTCAACCATGGGAAGGTATTAGTATGGATTTTATTTTGGGATTGCCTAGAAAACAAAGAGGTAAGGATTATAATATGGTTGTGGTAGATCAATTTTCTAAGATGGATCATTTTATTCTATGTCACAAGACCAATGATGCTACTCATGTTGCAGATTTATATTTCAAGGAGATTGTAAGATTACATGGGATTTCAAGCAATATAGTTTTAAATAGAGATGTGAAATTCCTACATTATTTTTGGAAGATATTAAGGCACATGCTAGGAATAAAGCTTCTATTTAGCATGTCACATCATCCTCAAACGGATGGACAAATTGAAGTTACTAATAGATCTTTGGGCACTTTACTCAATGGATTGGTGAGTAAGAGTGCTATGGATTGGGATGTCAAGTTAGCACATGTGTAGTTTGCGTACAACTAAAGTCCTTCCACTACAACAAGCTCTAGTCTATTCTCTTCTCTTTTGGCAAAGAAGAAATCACTAGGGTTCCAGTATGGGTGAGGTTGGTTAGCTTACCCATGGAACTTTGGAACTGTGGTGCAATCAGTCAAATTGCATCCTACATAGGCAAGCCCATCCTAATTGATGATTTCACACTGCAGAGATCAAAAATTGAGTATGGAAGGGTCCTGGTTGAGATTGATCTCAAAGATAGCCTCCCTACTGCCATTAGAGTTAGGGGAGATGAAGAGGAATATACTCAAATAATAGAGTATGAGGACTTTCCCCTAGTCTGTAACAAATGTGGGGCACTGGGACACCTGGAATCAAAATGCCCTCTGGATGTACAGAAAAAAATGGAGACCATAGTCAATCATGTTTCTAAAGGGAAGCAACCCATTGTGGTAGCTGATAACCAGCAGGAACTAATCCCTCAGAATGTCTCTAAGGAGCAGGATCAAAAGCAAAAGAGGAAACCAAAACTCAGACATGAACCAGTTGTGCATACTAAGGCTGAATGTAGTAAGAACAATGATGTGCAGGATATGAATGGAGAAAACCCTAACCCCCAGGAGGTTATGACACATCTCAGTAAGGCAACAGAGGAGATGTCTATTGCACCTGTGAGGCAGCCCCAAAATCTCAGGAAGACTACAGAGAAGGGGACTGCTGCTGAAGGGATAAACCAAACACATGAAAAGGCCCATGACCCCCCAAGATGTGAGCCAACAGAGGGTAAAGATGAAGGCACAGAGGAAGCTCATACTGTTGAAGTTGCAGGTTGGCAGCAGGTGGTCACAAAGGCAGCTAAAAGGAAGAAGAGGAAACCTGATATGAAGCATTTCAATATAGGCTAAATTAAGAGGTCTGCTAGATCTACAAAGATCACATGAAATGCATCCTATGGAATGTAAGGGGATTGAACTCTCCCCTGAAACAAAAGGTTCTCAGCAAGCTGTGTAAGGATCATAGCTGCTCTCTGATTGGTATCCTGGAGTCCAAGCTTGATGATTTGAGACTACATCAACTTATAGACCTACACTTTAAGGGCTGGAGACACCATAATAATTTTGGTAACCATCCCAATGGAAGAATTTTTTTGCTATGGAACCCTGATTTAATCAAGTTCCAGCTGATTGAGATTTCCCCCCAAACCATCACTGGATCTATAACTGACATGTCTTCTAGCCTAACTCTTACAATTATAGTCGTGTATGGACTATATAGTGTAAGGGACAGGAAACCCCTCTGGGAAAACTTGATGCTGCTGGCTAGAAACATTAAAGGCCCTTGGATTGTTGGAGGAGATTTTAACTGCCCCCTTAACTCCTCTGACAGATGTGGGAATAGGCAGGTTACTGACTATGAAACTGCTGATTTCAAGGCATGCAGCTTAGTGGCCCAGTTGACTGACATCCCTGCCTCTGGATGTTGGTTCACTTTTGTGGGCCACAATGTCAAATGTAAATTGGATAGAGCAATGACGAATGCTGAGGGCTTTGGAGCAGACCTGGATATCTCTGCCAGCTTTTTACCCCCAGGTATCTCTTCAGACCACTCCCCTTGTCTCATAGAGTTGGGAAAGAAAGCACACAGGCCTAAGCCCTTTCAGTTCTACAACATGTGGTGTGCCCACCCCAGATTCAAGGCAACTGTGCTGAAGAACTGGAGCTTCTCTTTCTGTGGCTCATACCAATATAATTTATGCAGTAAATTATCTCTGCTCAAACATGACTTGAGATTGCTTCATTACCATGATTTCTCTCATATTGTGGCTCGAGCTAACTATGCAGATGCATAGCTTAAGGTGGCACAGGAAGGTTTTTTAACAAACCAAACCTTGTAGGGGCTTCAGCATCTTGCCACCCTACAGAAGCAAGCCAAATTCCTCAAACATGCAGCTGCTAGCTATGTTTCCCAGATTCAGAGAAATAAGTTCCTCTTCAATATGGACCAGAATTCCCACTTCTTCTTCCGAATGCTCAAAGCCAGGCTTAACAAGAGCAGGATTGTCCAAATCACCAAGAGAGATGGCCTTGTGACCCAGTCAGAGCAGGAAATACAAGAGGAATTTCTGGATTTTTACATGAAGCTCCTGGGGGCTGAGGAAAGGCAGTCAGGGTTTGATAGTACAGTAATCACCAAGGGACAAATTCTCTCTACAGAACAAAAATTGGCCCTGATTAGACCTGTGACTAATGCTGAGATTAGGAGAGCTGTCTTTGCTTTAGGGGACCACAAGGCTCCTGGCCCGGATGGGTTCTCTACTAAGTTTTTCAAGGAAGCTTGGGACATTATTGCTGAGGATTTCTGTGAGGCTGTCAAGGAAGTCTTCTGTAACAGGAAACTTCTCAAGAGAGTGAACCATGCAATTTTGGTTTTGATTCCCAAGATGCAGCAGGCCTCTTCTGTCATAGATTTCAGGCCTATTGCCTGTTGCAACATCTTCTATAAGGTGATAGCAAGAATTTTAGCTGAAAGGGTATCTCAATGCCTGCAAGACCTGATTAGCCCTGAACAAGGGGCCTTTGTTAAAGGAAGACTCATGGCTAAAAACATTTTGCTTCTGCAGGAGATCTTGAAAGAGTATAGCAGGAAAAGAACCTCTCCTAAATGCTTGATCAAGATTGATCTTAGGAAAGCCTATGATACCCTTTCATGGAGCTTCCTGAAACAGGTTCTTATGGCCTTTGACTTCCCCCCTTCCTTCATTGAGTTGATCATGGAGTGTGTGTCTACAACCACCTTTTCCTTAAAACTCAATGGCCATATATTTGGTTTCTTTAAGGGAGCTCGAGGACTCAGACAGGGAGACCCCATGTCACCCTACTTGTTTGTTCTCTGCATGGAATATTTCAGCAGACTTCTTAAGCAGCAGGCACATCTACAAAAATTTGCATACCATCCTAAATGCAAGAAAATGAACCTCCTGCACCTGGCTTTTGCAGATGACTTGATCCTCTGCTGCAGAGGAGACACCACCTCTGTCAAGATGCTACTTCATGGGCTTCAATCTTTCAGAAGGTGCTCTGGTCTCTCTGTCAATAGGCACAAATCTCAGATCTTCATGGCAGGGCTCAACCACAACATCCAGAGGCAGATTCTGTCCATCACCAACATGAGTCAAGGATCCTTCCCATTCAGATATCTGGGGGTCCCTCTAAATCCCTGCAAGATCAGAACTATTGACTATGAGCAGCTCATTAACAAAATCTGTGACCAGTTGAAAATGTGGAGGCCTAACACCCTATCCTATGCAGGAAGGCTGGAGGTGATTAACTCCATCATCCAAGGCATTCTTGGCTTCTGGCTGTCAATCTTTGCCATCCCATCTGTGGTGCTGAAAAGGTTGGTCTCCCTGTGTCAAAAATTTTTGTGGCAAGGCAAACCTCCACCTGTGGCTTGGAAAAAGGTTTGCCTCCTTAAAGGAGAAGGGGGCCTTGGGGTTAAAAATCTCTCTGCCTGGAACTCTGCTTTCCTTTGTAAATACATATGGTTCCTGCAGGATGAGAAGGAAAATCTATGGACCAAATGGATCCATACACACTACCTGAAGGGCAGAAGCCTGGACTCTTTCAGACCCAGCCAGGATACTTCACCCTTTTTGAAGAAGATCTGCAAGATCCTTGACAGCTTGGCAGATAATCAGGGCTCCAGGGAACAGGTATTGGCTCTTGTGAAGTCTTGGGGTATGGACAGAGGCTTTGCTACATGGATGGCTTATAATTTTTTCAGAGAAAAGGCCCCCAAGTGGAAACCCCATAGGGTGGTGTGGGTTCTGAACAAGACCAAAAGGTACTCTTTCTTGCTCTGGCTAACCCTCAATAGAAGATTATATACCAGGGACAGAATGAGACTCATGGAGGGGCCCAAACAGTGCCTACTGTGCAAGAGGGAGGAAGAAACACATGAACACTTATTTTTTGATTGTGACAGAACTAAAAGCATTTGGCAATGTCTCAGGAAATGGCTTGGCATTACCAGGGGCTCCTCCACCCTTTTTAGTGCCATGAGAACAATACAGAGAAACACTCACAAACATCACAATATCTGGAAAGCAAGAGCCCTAACAGTGGCAGCAGTTGTCCAGTTCATTTGGAGGAGTAGGAACTCTGTGCTGTTTGAATCCAAAACCTTTGATGATAAGAGTATTATTGTACAAGTCCAGAAATTTGTGTACAGTGCCCTATTTTTTGATAGGAACCTTAGGGAAGGCTTTACAGAGAAGTATTAGTGTAACCTAGGGTCTCCCCTTTTCTCCCCTCCTATGGAGGTTGGTAGCATAGTTTTTGTAAGCTTAGGGCCTGTTAACCAGGGTATGCCCTGTGTAGTTGTACAGTAATCATTTTTGATATATATTTACCTCACTTCCGAAAGATAGTATATGGTATTAATCAATATATGCCAATCGATATGGTACAACTGAAGAAAGGTGAAGTGAAGAGTTATGATGCACAAGAGATAGTGGAGTTCTTTCAAAAACTTCATCAACAAATCAAGTACAATATTGAGAAGGCGAATGAAGTATACATGATAAGAACAAGCAAGCATAGGAGTCAACATGTTTTCAAACTAGGAGATTTGGCATGGTTTCACTTGAGGAATGAGAGATTTCCTAATCTAAGGAAAAATAAGCTTATGCCAAGGGAAGATGGTCCTTTCACAGTACTTCAATAGTTTGGGAAAAATGATTATGAGATAGATTTTCTAGCTTCATATGGTGAGGTATCAAGGATATTCAATGTTGGAGACACTAGCACTTATTATAATGATGTAAGTTTGTCAGCAAATTTAAGTCAACAAGGGGAGAATGGTGCAAGAGTAAACATTCAAGAATTGTTATTCATCATTATGGAACCAATTTACCAATTTTTCTTCATATAGAAAGAATCTCCCATAAAATTGAAGATAAATAAATGATTACATTGCTAGTTATTGATAAAAACATACCATACAAGCGATTAGGCGTATAAGTGCATGTTCATGACATGCATGGAGGGAATGTCTACTTGCATGGGGGAATAAAATACAGCTTGGATGTGGATATTAGTTGTTTTAGTTAATTAAATAATTAATTAGTAGAGTTGGAGATTAGGTAGAGAATAAAGTAGTATAAATCTATCTTTTGAAGAATTATACCTTCTTATGTCTTTAGCAAGGTATCTTTTGGAGAATACACCTTTTAGCTAATGAATGGAAATATCTTGATCTGTGACCTTGGTTGTATAAGCCATAAAACCCACGACTGAATTGGATAGATTGAATTGAATTTGAATGAAAATTGCAAGTATTGCTTATTGAATTCTGTGTGAGTTCATCTTAATTTTAATCGAATCTATGTGAATAATTAATATTGAAACCCTTAATCTCTTCGCCTGTGTGGATTAGAGATTAAGTACTATCTTTATAAACCCCATAACCCACACCATTATTATCCATAATCAACATCCAAAGTCATCCAAATCAAACCCTAAACCCTAACCCTAATTTATAAAACCCTAACCCTAACCCACGAAGCCTTCTACTCTCAAACGCAAATTACCCAATCGTCATCTTCATTATCACATCATTGTTGAATCATCGTCCTCATCAAATCATCAAATTTAAATCACCTTCATCATTCATTCATCACCATAGAATCGTCATCATCATTATTCTGCCATATTCGAATATCTTCATCTTCAATTCACCACTTTTGAGTCTTCATCTTCCTAATTCCATGCTGGAAGAATTCACTAATTTTGCACATAATAAAATTTTCATATTAGGGAGTCATTAGTGTTGCTCTGTACTCATCATTTATCTCATTAATCTTCATCACCAATAGTATAAAGATTGTTCTAATTGATTTTGTGTGATAAATTCTAAGGCTACAATTTAGTCTCACATCAACCTAACTTTTCAGTAATTCACAAATGCATTGCAAAGAGAGTTTTCTACTAAAAGCTTTGGGTTTCATATATTAAGAGAAACAACCATACGGAGTTTCTCTGAAACTAACATCTTCATTAACAAGACAGACAATGCAACATTTAATATTGATAGTTTAAAAAAAGGTTAAAAAGGTTTAAGAATTAAATACAAAAAGTTGAAGCCACTAGGGAGTCCAAAAATATCAAGAATACTAGACTGTATGGGCTTGAAGCAAAAACATCCTTTGATGTGCTGGACACCCGGACTTGTGCCTCTACAGAAAGAAAAAATAAAAACCTCTCGAAATATACTAGATGGGCCAATAAAATACAAAAAATTTTTGGTTATCTTGCTCACCTAAAGCTTGAGGTACTAGCAGTAGAGGTGCAATCGCAATTGCCATCAGCCTAATCTCCTTCGCCCTAGAGAGTCAATGAAGAAAATTGGCCATACAAACATTGAGAAGAATCAGCTCCAAAAGAGCTGAATATTGAATGAAGCAGCCATGTCATCGGAGCAACCAAGCTCCTACATCTAGGACAAATAAAACAAAAGCCATATATAGTTTCTCACCTGATTTTAATGGAAACCTCATATTTCCTCTTCAACCTAATTTTTTTTTGAAGCAATTGACCATAAACACACACATAGAGCTATTTAACCTTCAAAGCACTTGTATTTGCATCGATTCATCATATTGATTGTACAATTCCTTAATAATTTTTCATGTTCCATAGCTAGTTTGGAAATATTTGATTATGGTAAAACATCCCAAACTTTTATAACTTGAACATACTTGGACAATCCTTTAGGATATCCACAGTCCATATAAGTTTCAACTGATGTCTGGCATCAACTCCATATTGCTCCAACAGCTCAGAAGAAACACAATCTTTGATTCCTTTGACTAAATTAGGTTTTCTCCATCCATCAGCTAGCATTGTCAAGAGAGACAAAACTTCTTTTCAAGTTTTAGTACCACCGGCAATGACAGCCATTGATTTCCAGAAGTCATTACTAAAAAAACTTGCATGCAAACCAGTCGATTGATGCCAAATAACTGAGACAAAAATAATACTATTGCTCAACTAAATTAATTTTTGTAAAATGCAGGGAATCTAAACAACTCCAACTAGTTAGAGGGTAAAACTTATTATTTACCTTCCATCTTGCATTTCTAAGTTGTAGAGATTCCATGCTAAGAATATCCTCAGACTATCCTATATCGACCAGCTCATCATCAATAGCCTGATCTAAATCCTTATCCTCCTTTACATCGTAATAGCAGCCACGCTTGGTGGCATCACATACTTCAAAAGGCCCGGGTAGTATATGATATTACCTACAAGGATTAACACCAAGATAATCAACCAAATAACAGAACCTAAATTCATCACAAATAATTCATCAAAGTAAATCACCCAGCAAAACTAATTATGAGTAGAAAGTATAAGAGAATATATCAGAAAAATGAACAATCAACACACACGATTTATATATAGAAAACCCCATCAATGTGAAGAGTAAAAACCACAGGATGTTTGAGGAGTCTACCCTATTTCCTTCTCTTATTATGATAAATTGGGAGGAAAATTAACCCAAATCAAGTTCACAACAATTCACAACCCACCAACAAGTATATACATAAGATATTAAGTAAGAAGAGATCAAATACAAACCAGATCTCAAAATGATGATCCAATAGTTCAAAATGAGGCCCTATATGTCCCCAACAAGCTGACCAAGTTTTTGCAATATCCAACAGTGGAATCTCCTGCAATCGACAACTTTGTAAAAGTTATCCCTAAAAAATAGCAAAGCGCTCTTCTCTTAAACCCTTTGCCTTTCTCTCTTCTTTTGCTTTTAGTTGTGTGTGTAATTTTTCTGAATATATACCCTCACTTATTGCCCTAATTTTTACATCAAGAATTTCTACCAATGGATTATTTAGGAAGCCCAAATAATAAGCCCAAGTTAGACTTAATCTAAGATTAAATAAAATACACATTGTACTAATACATGTGGGCTGGACCCATAATTGGATTAGCCTACTCCATAGTGTTTTGTTGTTACTTAAAGTATCTCTACTCCCTAATATCCAAAGGCAATACCTACACACACAAAAATAGTAACACCACCAACAAAATTAATTACCAATAACTTAAACTAGCAATGGTTATTTACCTTGCTCTTGTTAAAGCTTCATTTGTCCGCTGATAAATAGAGAGGAAACCAACTGATCCATTTGCATTCCACTAAATAGTCGAGATAATAATAATAATTTCCTCTTCACCACCCTTGAACCCATCAATAGAACGAACACTAACAGAGAATCCATTTTCATCATCTTTATTAGTTGTGTATTTTATTCCAAGCTTTCCTTAAACTATAGCCACTTTACCTGCATATGGAGACACCACGCCTATGCTAATCTTTCGTCTTTTGTCCATATACTCTGTTACAGCAAAATACGATGAGACTTTGAATAGGAGTTGGCTAATCCTTAGGATTAACAATATATTTATTCCTTGATTACTATGTAACTTTATGTAATTTAGTAATGATTTAACACACCACAGATGCTTCGACCATGTTCATTGATAAGTGTGACTTTTACATCTTATTCCTAAGGTTTATAAGAGTTTTTACCTTTAATTTCAGCCAGAAATTCTCCCTTTTTATTCTTGTTACTACCTTTGTGTTGTGAAAATTTGCAGGGTCTCAAGCAACAAAAAAATCATGAAGTATAACCTTAAAGGGAGAAGGAGAAAAAAGGAGCAAAGAGGAGCAAAAGTTAAAGTGGAAAGAGATTTAGAGCTAAAATGTAAATTCTGGAATAAAATGAAAGAAAGAATGCATATTTAAAGTATATGGGCCTAAACGAAGTGACATTTAGACCAAGAAAAAGTCTGAACTTTGAGAATATATCAACATCAAAGTTTTAGATCGTTTTAATAGCTTTCCAACGCATCCAAAATCAGCTTAATCGGAGTTATGATGAAAACGTTATGGTCAAAATATGCATCATTGTCAAAGCTGACACGGGAAGCCCATCTTTACCGAAACCCTAACGATCCACGAGGCGGTAATATAAAAACTCTCATTCTAATATCTCGAGGAGCCTCCACTCCCTCTCTTTTCTCTCTTCTCTATCCTCTTCCCCAATTCATCAAGATCTCTCTTATAAATTAGAGATAGAGGTTCAAGAAGTTAAATTTTTGCAAGAATTTGGGAACATCAAGGGTATTATCTAATGATATTTTCTTTATCTATGGAACCTCTTATTGTTTTTAATATTCTTGCTATGAATTTGATGGGCTAGATCTTGTGCTAAGGTGAAGGGGAATTTCCCTCGATCCTAATGTGTTGAATTATTGCATCCTTTTTTTTATTCAATTAATAATGTATGTGTTGTGTTATTGATTGATTGACGAATTTTTGAACCATGGCCGGGTTCTGATTTTTGGTGTGGGAAATACCGGTGAGATCGAGAGATAATCCAGATTTAGACCCAATAGCACAACGGGAGATTAAATTGTAGGTCGAGAGACGATCGATTTGACCTCTTCAACAATAAAGGAGGAAACTTTAAAGACTTTAATGCATTACATTCTATTAGACTCTAAGCTAGAGATAGTTAGGGCCATAGATATGTAATAGGGTGGTTGTGGCTTGAGAAAGCACAACACTTTCTATCCTTGTTGGCATGATTTATTATGATTGTTGAATTATTTTGTGATGTGATCTTCGATTACATGTGAGGATCGGGGGTGATGAATCGGAACCTTAGCTCTTCTATTTATTTGAGTGACTTGAGTGCTATTTTCCTTTCTTTTTAGCTTATTTAGTTATTTTAGCTTACAATTTATTATTTCATATCATCTTGTAGTCTAGACATAGTTAAGTTCTATCATTTTCCTAGTGTTCATTCACCAATCCTTGTGGGATCGACCTTGACTACTACTCTGACCCCGTGCACTTGCGGGTAGAAACGGGTCAAGTTTTTGGCGCTGTTGCCGGGGATTGGCAGCGAGTGACATTAGGACTCAAGGAATTTATTGTGATCTAGACATTTTTTTTTCTTTTTACATTCTTTTTGTTGTGGTTGACTAATCTTGGGTGTAGGAGTTCTTGATTTAGTGCAGGTGAATTAGTGCATGACCCAGGCTAGTGGGGGTGATCTAGTGCCACTTGATCTCGAGATTGAGAGGACCATCTCACACTTACGCAGGTCACACACCACAAACACTTAAATGGAAACCAATACTCCACCCCATGATGGACAAATCCCACCACAAGGGCACATCTTTCTCCAAGAACAAGCTCCTATCCAAGAGCAAGCTCCCATTCCTAGGTCACTTCGGGACTATGCTACACCAAGCCTTGATGGCTCAACCTCAAGCATACGAAAACCGGTCGTACAAGCTAATAATTTTGAGATCAAGCCTGCCATTATCCAGATGCTACAAACATCAGTTCAATTTGGAGGTAACCTTAATGAAGATCCCCACTCCCATATTGCTAACTTTGTAGAAATCTGTGACACTTTTAAGCTAAATGGTGTTTCTAATGATGCAATTAGGCTTAGATTGTTCCCTTTTTCTTTACGTGATAAGGCTAAGAGTTGGTTACACTCATTAGCCCCAGGGTCTATAACTACTTGGGACGATTTGATGAAGTCTTTCCTTTCTAGATATTTTCCACCATCAAAAACTGCAAAATTACGGAATGACATCACTACCTTTGTGCAAAATGACCTTGAATCGCTTTATGATGCATGGGAAAGGTTTAAGGATTTACTTAGGAAGTGTCCACATCATGGCCTGCCTATGTGGCTTCAAATGCAAACTTTTTATAATGGTATCTCTACTACTAACTGTTCTATGATAGATGCAGCTGCAGGAGGTACCATTATGAACAAGACTCCAGAGCAGGTTTATGAGTTCATTGAGGAGCTAGCTTCGTATTCCCACCAATGGCACTCCGAACGTGCCCTGATTCAAAGGAGTCCAGGAATTCACTCTTTAGATTCCATCACGACATTAGAGGCTAAGATTGATTTGCTTGCTAAAAAATTTGACAAAATTGGTAGTACTTCTTGTATACATGTACAAGATAATGCACCTATCTGTTAGTTATGTGCTTGATCACACTTAAGCACCAAATGTCAAGTTGAAAACCCCTTCCAACAATCTTATGATCAAGTGAACTACATGGGAAATAGTTATGGGAGACCGAACAATCCCTACTCCAATGTGTACAATCCTGGATGGAAAAACCATCCAAACTTTAGTTGGAGAAATGAAGTTCCTACAAAGCCTCTAGGATTCACACAACAACAACCAACACCTCCAGCTCCTTTACCGCCCCAACAACCTCAGTCTTCTTCCCTTGAAGAGATGATGTCCAAGTTCATCACTCGCACCGAGAGCACCCTTCAAAAACATGATGCTCAAATTCAAGCTCATCTTCAGAAACAAGAAGCCCGCCTCCAAAATTAGGATGCATCCATCAAGAACATAGAGGCACAGATTGGACAACTTGCTAATGCCATTTCAGCGAGAGCACCTAACACTTTGCCTTGTGATACAATCATCAACCCCAAAGAGCAAATTAATGCAATAGCCTTGAGGAGTGGGAAATCACTACCTGAACCATACCCTCAAGAACCCAAGGAAGATAAAGAAAAAGCTCCTAAAGAGAAAGTGCCTGAATCACAACTTGAGACAATCCACACTTCACCTCAAGAGATAAATGCATATGTTCCTCCTCCTCCGTTTCCAGGTAGGATTGTACAACGCAAGTTAGATGCTCAATTTGTAAAATTTCTTGATATGCTTAAGAAAGTTACATTAACTTGCCATTGCTTGACATTGTGAGACAGATGCCCAGTTATGGGAAGTTTCTAAAGGACATAATCACTCACAAGAGGAAACTGGATGATTTTGAAACAGTAAGTTTGAATGAGGAATGCTCTACAATCTTGCAGAACAAAATTCCTCCTAAGCTTAAGGATCCAGGAAGTTTCACTATCCCATGTGTAATTGGGGATTTAAAATTTGAGAAGGTATTATGTGATCTTGGTGCTAGCATTAATTTGATGCCTTTCTCTGTTTTCAAGCGTCTAGGTTTAGGGGAACCAAAACCCACCAATATGTCCCTTTATTTGGCTGATCGATCTATCAAATATCCTAGGGGCATTCTTGAAGATGTTTTAGTTAAAGTGGACAAATATATCTTCCCTATTGACTTTGTTGTGCTAGATATGGAGGAAGACCACAAAGTCCCCCTAATTCTTGGTAGGCCTTTCTTAGCAACAGGACGTACTCTTATAGATGTCCAAGAGGGTAAGCTCATTCTTCGTTTCCAAAGCGAAGAATTCACTTTTAATGTATTTAAGAGCATCAAATACCCCTTAGATGATAACACTTGCTATTGTATTGATATCTTAGATAATGTAATTGATGATTGTTTTCAAGCAAGTGTTGTGCAATATCCCCTAGAAAGGTGTTTGGTTCAACAAAGAGAGTGGGAGAACAAAGAGAAAGAAGAAGAGGTTGTCTGGTACTTGAATGCGCATCCACCATAAGGTCGTCACACTATGGTCCCCTTACAAGGGCTAGAGAGGGCCCAAATTCCAAAATTGAAGTCATCTATTGAGGAACCTCCCACACTAGAGTTCAAGCCACTACCTCAGCATTTGAAATATGCATTTCTTGTTCATAATGATACACTTCCCATCATTATTTCTTCATCTTTGACTAATTTGCAGGAAGAAAAATTGATGAGAGTGCTTTAGGAACGACAGAAGGCCTTCGGATGGACCATTGCTGATATTAGAGGGATTAACCCTTCCATGTGCATACACAAAATTCTCATGGAAGACAACCACAAGAAAGTGATCCAACCTCAAAGGCGATTGAACCCAACAATGCAAGAGGTGGTGAAAAAGGAGGTAATTAAGCTATTAGATATAGGTATGATCTATCCAATCTCTAATAGCTCTTGGGTTAGTCCTGTCCAAGTGGTTCCCAAGAAAGGGGGAATCACGGTAGTCAAGAATGATAATAACGAATTGGTGCCTACTAGAACTATTACAGGTTGGCGTGTCTGCATTGATTTTAGAAAGTTGAATGATGCCACTAGAAAAGACCACTTCCCCCTTCCCTTCATTGACCATATGCTTGAACACTTGGTGGGGCATGACTATTATTGCTTTCTTGATAAGTATTCTGATTATATGCAAATACCTATTTCCCCTAAGGACCAAGAGAAGACAACCTTTACTTGTCCTTATGGAACCTTCGCATATAGACGGATGCCATTTGGTCTTTGTAATGCCCCAGCCACTTTTCAAAGATGTATGATGGCTTTATTTCATGATATGATTGAAAAATTTATGGAAATTTTTATGGATGATTTTTCGGTCTTTGTGTTGTCATTTGATGCATGCTTAAATAATATTGAACTTGTTCTTAAGCATTGTGAGGATACAAATTTGGTTTTAAATTGGGAAAAGTGTCATTTAATGGTCCAGGAAGGAATAGTTTTAGGGCATAAGATTTCATGTAAAGGGATAGAGGTAGACAAAGCCAAAATTGAAGTCATTGAGAAATTGCCACCCCCTACATGTGTTAAAGATATACGTAGTTTCCTTGGTCATGCAGGTTTCTATAGATGCTTCATTAAAGATTTTTCAAAAATTTCAAAGCCTATTTGTGATCTGTTGGCTAAAGATGTGCCCTTTCACTTTTCTGATGCATGTTTGGCTGCCTTTAACACTTTAAAGGAAAAACTTGTAGATGCTCCAATTATTGTTACTCCTGACTGGAATTTACCTTTCAAGATTATGTGTGATGTTAGTGATGTTGCTATAGGAGCAGTCTTGGGGCAACGTAAGGAAAATGTTTTTCATACTATCTATTATGCTAGTAAGACTTTGAATTCTGCACAAATAAATTATGCAACAACTGAAAAAGAATTGCTAGCTGTGGTTTTCTCCTTTGACAAGTTTTGTTCTTATCTATTGCTTAACAAGGTCATTGTCTATACTGACCATGCAGCCTTGAAGTATCTTTCTAGTAAGCAGGATGCAAAGCCTAGAATCATTCGGTGGATTTTATTGTTGCAAGAGTTCGACTTGGAAATCAGGGATAAGAAGGGAAGTGAGAATCAATTAGTTGATCATCTTTCTCGTTTACCCTCTACCTACGAGATTAATCAGGAAGCTAAACCTATTCAAGACGCATTTCCCGATGAGACACTCTACGCTGTTACAAATCATCCTTGGTATGCTGATATTGCGAACTATCTTGTAAGTGGAATCTTACCCAATGATCTTTCCTTTCATCAAAGGAAGAAGTTCTTACATGATCTGAGGTATTGCTTTTGGGATGATCCTTACCTCTATAGGATTTGTGCTGATCATGTCATTAGAAGATGCATCCCTGAGCATGAAATGCATTCTATACTATCTCATTGTCATAGTAAAGAGTGTGGTGGCCATTTTGGCCCCACCAAAACTGCTGCAAAAGTCTTGCAATGTGGATTCTATTGTCCTACCTTATTTCATGATGCATACTCCTTTGCTAAGACTTGTGATAGGTGTCAAAGAATGGGAAATATTTCTAGAAAACAAGAGATGCCCCTCACAAACATTCTTGTAGTGGAGTTATTTGATGTTTGGGGAATCGATTTTGTGGGACCATTTCCTAAGTCTATGGTGAATGAATATATTCTTGTGGCAGTTTATTATGTATCTAAGTGGGTAGTGGCTATAGCCACTCCCACAAATGATGCAAAACTCGTCACTAAATTTTTGAAAAAGAATATCTTTTCAAGGTTTGGGACACCTAAGACTATCATTAGTGATGGGGGTTCTCATTTTTGCAATAGAGCATTTAATGCCCTTTTGAGTTAACCATAAGGTTTCTATCCCATACCATCCTCAAACTAGCCGCCAAGTGGAGGTGTCAAACCGTGAGCTTAAGAGAATTCTTGAGAAAACGGTTAGCTCTTCTGAAACGGATTGGTCCTTGAAACTTGATGATGCTCTATGGGCTTACCGAACAGCTTTTAAAACTCCTATTGGATGTCCCCTTATAATCTAGTTTTTGGAAAATCTTGTCACGTCCCTGTAGAACTTGAGCATAAATCATTTTGGGCTACCCGTCTCCTTAACTTTGATATGCAAGCTGTAGGTGAGAAGAGGCTCCTTCAATTGAATGAACTCGATGAATTTCGGCTTAAGGCATATGAGAGTGCTAGGCTATACAAAGAGCGCACGAAAAGGATTCATGATCAACGCATCACCAAACGAGCATTTGAAGTGGGGCAACAAGTGCTTCTATTTAATTCTCGTTTGCGATTGTTCCCTGGAAAGCTTAGATCCCGATGGTCAGGACCATTCACAATCAGACAACTTTTTCCATCCGGAGTAGTCGAAATCTCTAGCCTCGATAAAGAACCATTCAAAGTGAATGGGCAAAGGTTGAAGGTGTATGAAGGTGGTGAGGTTGCAACCCACAAAACCACCATTCTTCTGGATGATCCTAAGTGAAGTGAGAAAGTCAAGTTAATGACTATAAATAAGCGCTTCTTGGGAGGCAACCCAATTTTTTTTATTCTATTTAATTTATTTATTTTTCTTATTTTGGTTTGTTTGCTCTTTGTTTCCTTATGGATTTTTTTCCCTCTTTTCTTTTGTGTTTCTTATTTCACATTGAGGACAATGTGATACATAAGCATGGGGGAGAAGATGGCATATCCTTGTCATTTGGTTAGTATTCTATTCTTCCCTATTTTATTTTGATGAGTGTTGCTATCTTTTTCCTTGGTCATTTCTTTTGGATTTTTATATAAAAAAAATCAAAACAAACAAAGAAAAGAAAAGGAAATGACCCTTCATTTATGATATTAAAGAGTGTGTTTTGTCTTGCAATGGCATGAGTGTTTAGTTTTGTGTGATAAGACCCTTTAAATCATCTTTTGAAAATGGATTTCTATGTGCTTAAATGTTTTGGTTGCATTGTTATGAGACAAGTGTAATTGTGTTTGAGAACTTTAGGGTTATATATGCCTTAACATTCTTTTGGTATTGTAGTTTGACTTATGCTGATTTACTATTTGCCAAAAGGTGTTAGAATTGGAGAATTTTGGACCTAGTGAGACTTTGAGCCTTTAGACTGATACATCACTACAGTCTCTTATTTTTTCTTTTGTGTGTGTCTCCCACCATGACTTGGGAAGCTAGAACTTGTAATGGTTTTCTTCAAAGCCACATATGACTTAGACGTGCATTAAAATGATAGAGGCACTTGTTTTTTTTGTCATAACCTACATTAGCCAAATAGCCTGACCTTCACATTTTATCCTTTGCTAACCCCGTTGTGCTTATGACCGCTTTTCTTGATCTAAACACACACGTAACCCAATTTCCTTTATCCCTCCCTAAGTCTAGAATCAATGGTTGTTGCGTAATTGTTTTTAAAAAAAAAAAGAAAGAAAGTTGGGAGTATGATGTAATCTAATCATGGGGAGGTGTGAAAGAGTAAATGGTTGTGTATGATGAAGAGCAAATCGATATATCTCTCAGAAAAAAAAAGAATAAGAAGAATCAATAAGAAGTTTAGGGTGCTTGTGTTTCGTGATGAAAAGTTGGGATGGTAAAATATATGTTATTAAAAAAAACATATCTCATTGGTACTAGACTTTTAAATCCACTTCCAAAAAAAAATCCATCCTAACCTTTTAACCCATGGCCCCATTACAACCCTAATAAGACCTCTTGATTGTTGTGTGTTCTAAGTCTTTCTAGTGGTGGAGAATCGAAAAGCATTCCAAGCATAAGGATGATCTTGATCATAAGTGAGAGGACTAGAGCGGAACCTTCAAATAAAATAAAACACATGAGAGGTGTGTCCACAAGACCTAAAGTGAGAATTCTAATTCGAAACTTTGAGGGAAGAGTGAGTTGGTATATGGTTGCCTGATGTCCACTGTTGGATGTCCTTTGTTACATGGCATGTCCCTAGAGCTCGATAGCAAGGTTACATTTCTCACATGTGGGGGAAACCTAAATATCTTTTGAAAAAGGATTTTGAGCTTTTAATTGTTATATTTTTGGGTCTTATTGCTCCTTACTTGACTCTTATGCTATTAAAGGGCTAAACACACTTTTTTGAGAAAGGGATCCTACTACTTTTCTTTTTCCTCATGGTGGGTTTCTTATATTACTTTACTTGGGGACAAGCAAATGTTTAAGCATGGGGGAGTTGATAAGTGTAACTTTTACATCTTATTCCTAAGGTTTATAAGAGTTTTTACCTTTAATTTCAGTCAGAAATTCTCCCTTTTTGTTCTTGTTACTGCCTTTGTGTTGTGAAAATTTGCAGGGTCTCAAGCAAAAAAAAATCATGAAGTATAACCTTAAAGGGAGAAGGAGAAAAAATGAGCAAAGAGGAGCAAAAGTTAAAGTGGAAAGATATTTAGAGCTAAAATGTAAATTCTGGAATAAAATGAAAGAAAGAATGCATATTTAAAGTATATGGGCCTGAAAGAAGTGACATTTAGACCAAGAAAAGGTCTGAATTTTGAGAATATATCAACATCAAAGTTTTAGATCGTTTTAATAGCTTTCCAACGCATCCAAAATCAGCTTAATCGGAGTTATGATGAAAACGTTATGGTCAAAATATGCATCATTGTCAAAACTGACATGGAAAGCCCATCTTTACCGAAACCCTAACGATCCACAAGGCGGTAATATAAAAACTCTCATTCTAATATCTCGAGGAGCCTCCACTCCCTCTCTTTTCTCTCTTCTCTATCCTCTTCCTCAATTCATCAAGATCTCTCTTGTAAATTAGAGACGGAGGTTCAAGAAGTTAAATTTTTGCAAGAATTTGTGAACATCAAGGGTATTATCTAATGATATTTTCTTTATCTATGGAATCTCTTATTGTTTTTAATATTCTTGCTATGAATTTGATGGGCTAGATCTTGTGCTAAGGTGAAGGGGAATTTCCCTCGATCCTAATGTGTTGAATTATTGCATCCTTTTTTTTATTCAATTAATAATGTATGTGTTGTGTTATTGATTGATTGACGAATTTTTGAACCACGGTCGGGTTCTGATTTTCGGTGTGGGAAATACCGGTGAGATCGAGAGATAATCTAGATTTAGACCCAATAGCACAATAGGAGATTAAATTGTAGGTCGAGAGACGATCGATTTGACCTCTTCAACAATAAAGGAGGAAACTTTAAAGACTTTAATGCATTACATTCTATTAGACTCTAAGCTAGAGATAGTTATGGCCATAGATATGTAATAGGGTGGTTGTGGCTTGAGAAAGCACAACACTTTCTATCCTTGTTGGCATGATTGATTATGATTGTTGAATTATTTTGTGATGTGATCTTCGATTACATGTGAGGATCGTGGGCGATGAACCGGAACCTTAGCTCTTCTATTTATTTGAGTGACTTGAGTGCTATTTTCCTTTCTTTTTAGCTTATTTAGTTATTTTAGCTTACAATTTATTATTTCATATCATCTTGTAGTCTAGACATAGTTAAGTTCTATCATTGTCCTAATGGTCATTCACCAATCCTTGTGGGATCGTTCTTGACTACTACTCTGACCCCGTGCACTGGCGGGTAGAAACGTGTCATTCATGAGGCTACGGCCTTTGATGAAATTCTCTTTTCCTTTGCCTATGTTGATGAAAGAATAGGAACCATACATATTCCCTTGAAGAAAATGTTTTTCAAAGCATTTGTCTTTAACATTATCATCATTAACAATCTAGTTATCATAGAAAGTTTCGTTTGGGAAGATACTAATGGATGGATGCATTCTATAATAAACACGTAGAAGGTGCCTATTTTGCCCCTAAAGAGATGGCCTCTAAAACAAACTTCTCCCAGACAAGGCATTATCTAATATCTGAGAGAAATTTAATTTGATTGCAAAATGGTTATCAAGAATAGGAGAAGAGAGATATATATATAGAGTATTAAAGGGAACCAATGATGAATAAGTGAACCTTATAAGTAGAGATGAAATGCCCCAAAAATTATAATTTTATTAATTATTGTAAAATAAGGTTTATTAGAAAAATTAATAAAATAAATTATTTTTATTAAAATAAAAAGGAATTAATTAGGGAAAATCAAGAAGAAATTTATAAGTATTTTAATTAGGAGGAATTTGGGTATTTAAGCTAATTAAGGATTTTATGCTGGAAATTAATTCAATAAATTATTTTATTTAAAATAAGGATGAGAAAATAGATCTAAATCCCTCTCTGCGTTGCGCTTCATCCCTTGTTTCACTGAAACTCTACGTTCCATTTAAGTTTTTCCCTCACCTCACGCTCAACCCGATTCCTTCTTTTTTCTTTCTTTTCTTTTCCTGAACCACCCGGTTTCCCATTCTTTCTTCTTCTTCCTTCGCACCTGCTACTCCGACGCCGACCTGCAACCTACAACTTCGCTGCTTGCAACTCCGAAAATCTTGCCGCCAGTTACGGCCGTTTTGAGCAGCCGTTCTCCTTCCTCTCTTTTCCCCCTAACTAGCCAGCCCTTTTGAACCAGCCAAATCTCCCTCTTCTGGCGTGTTTCCCCTTCTCCCAGCCAACCACACACCTTGCCACGTCTTATTGATCTTCGCCGGTTTTGTTGTCGCCGATGACCCTAACCCTACCTGCCTTACCCCGTAGCCGACCCACAGAACCCTAATCTCCCTTCTAAAATCTATAAATACCCCCAAAATGAGCCTAGTATCGAGCTCTTGATCCCCAACCTAGAAAATCCACCTTGTGCGCCGCCGCCCCTTCAGACACCGTTTCAGCCGCCTCCGGATTCATTATTCATATTAGTATTATTTTACTATTAATATTTAATAATTTTATTTTTATTCAATATTATTATGGTTATTATTATTATTATTATTATTATTATTTCATCATTATTATTATTACTAAATTTGGTTATTTGTTTTACTAATATTATTATTAGTATTATTTTGGTAAAGGGGCCGAAGCCCTCATTTCACTTTGTTTTTGAATAATATCCTTTTTATTATTATTATTGTTACTATTATAATTATTCTTATTTATATTCTCATTGATATTATTTTTAGTATTTTTGCTGTTATTATTTTAGTATCATTATTATTATTAGGGTAAAGTCTTCAACCCTATATTATCAACTTTTACAATATTTCTATTATTTATAGTATCTTTAGTAAAGTTAGAAATTTATTAATGTTATTTTATTTAATATGTTATTATTTTGTCAAAACCCTAAGGAGGCATAGAAGCGTGCTCCAGGACTGGTGTTGTATTAGGTAAGGGTATTACTAAGGCCTTTTGTGTGTTTATCTGCATTATAAGCTTTGTATGCTATGTATTTTATGTTTATCATTATTAATTATTTCGTATATGGTATGATGTGGAGTTGAAGTATGATTTTGTGTGTTTACATGGCATGTGTATCATGTATATATGATGAAATATTGTGGTATGAGATGATATGTTTTGTGACCCTATAAGACATGCATGTGAAGATGTTAATATGGTTCGTGTAGGAGAAAGGATGAAAAAGGAGAATGGGGGAAAGAAGTTGACCAAGGGATGTGAGTTGACCTAAGTATTTTAATGATCTATGAGTGAAAGAATAAAATGGAAAATTTAGGGTCTCGTGTGGGAGTATATAATTTATGGTTTGTATGGGAGAATCTAATTTATAATGTTATATGGAACAATCTAATTTATGGTTTGTATGGGAGAATCTAATTTATGATGTTATATAGGAGAATCTAATTTATTATTTGTATGGGAAAATCTAATTTATGATGTTATATATGAGAATCTAATTTATGGTTATGTGGGAGAATCTAATTTATGATGTTATATGGGAGAATCTAATTTATGGTTTTGTATGGGAGGATCTAATGTAGGGTTTTGTATGGATGAATCTCTGGTTTTATATGGTTTGAATCTAGGGTTTGGTATGGATGAATCTTTGGTTTTATATGGTTTGAATTTAGGGTTTGGTAAAGATGAATCTTTGGTTTTGTGTGGATTGAATTTAGGGTTAGGTATGGATGAATCCTTGGTTTTATATGGTTTGAATCTAGGGTTTGGTATGGATGAATCTTTGGTTTGGTGTGGATTGAATTTAGGGTTTTGTACGACAGAATCTTAGGTTTTGCACGAAAGAATTTAGGGTTTTGTATGGATGGACTTAGGGTTTTGCATGAAAACGTTTGAAGGTTTGCATGGGAAGGTTAGCATCTGCATGGGAGTGAAATTTACGTATGAAAAGTTAATTTGGGATGTAAGGAAGGTAATGTAAGTGTTGTTTGGGTGTTTGAACACTTTGGATGAAAAATAGTATGTGGAGCGATATAAGGGTACGTAGGAGATCGAGCTAGGGTTTGTGTGGACATTTAGGGTTTGTTGTGGTTGCTTAGAGTTTTTGTGTTATCATGTATATTTAGTGATTAAAGTATAATTATGAGGATGGAATTTATGATTTGTGATGTGTGAAGTGTAAAGAGAGTGATTCATGCATGTCTAGGGTGAATTTTTTCCCGAATAATACACTTAAGACATTAATCATTTAAAGTGGAAGATTGTTGAGTCGGGCCCAGACTGGTCCGCCGGTGAATAATAATGGTTAGGGCATGATGTCCTATGTGTAACCAGTCCACCAATAATAATAGTGGTCAGGCTTTATACCTGTACATTTATGGTCCACTGGCTATAATAGTGGGGGATTCCGTGCTCAACAAAACCGAACATATTTGTGCCAAGACATGGGAAAGACACTAAGTACTTACAGTGGAGCAACATGTGAGCAAGGGCCAGACTGATCCACCAACGAATAATAGTGTCCAGGTATTGTTGTATCCTAAAGACCGATCCACCAGCTATAATAGTGGTCAGGAGCTATATGCCCTATGTGTTTCTAGTCCACCGGCTATAATAGTGGGGTTCCTGTACTTGCGTGGATTTGATAAAAAGTATGGTGTGAATCGACTTCTTATCAAAAATTAATTAAGTAATTGAATCGGATTATATATGGGCCTTTGTACTTTTACTTGGATGGTGACATGCATTTATGTTATCATGATTATGCTCTCTTATTCTTCTGCATTATTTATGTGATTTTATGTGTTGGTCTTTGTGCTTGGTTACATTACTTAGTACGTAGCGTATTGATCACCCTTTTCATAGGTTCTGCTCATTCCCATGAGTAGTATGCCCTTCTGACTTTGTACAGGTAGGCGAGACATCCAGCAAGGCTAATTGTTGAGCTTGTTTTGGCTCAAAGTTTGAGAGTGTCGTGGCCGTATTTCCTCTTCATGTGATTTTACTTCAGTATGATATTTCTTTTATATCGCATTTTTTGTTTTATGATTTATTACCTTGTATTGAGTATTTCAAACAAATCCTTTATGGATTGTAAGATTATTCCCTCCGAGGAATTTTGATTTCGCACTCTGATTTCTATCTTATTATTAATTATAAACTTTTATGTGTACTCTGATTTTTAATGTATGATATTTCTAGTTCTTTTATGAACTATTGGTTTGAGTTTAATGTTAATCTTTTCTTAGCCTTAGCATTTGGTACTTAAACGGTCGGAGAGAATCGGTTTGGTACTAAGTGTGGCGGTGACATCCCCAGAATTCACGAATTTTAATTTAATTACTTCCGCATTTGAAAAAAAAAGTAGTGAATGTTGGGGGTGTTACAACAAATGTAGCTCAAACCTAGCTCTGAACCATAGTGGGAGGTTGCCTATCATCTCCTATCAATACGACACACCGAACACCGAGAAGTCGTATAGGAATAGCATATTCGCATTCCTTGAGCTGACCACCTTCATTAGCCACCACCATTTCCACAGCAGTCTGCATTTTAGTAGAGCTAGAGGTAGTACAAAACACTAATCTTGCATTTTCCAGATAGAAATCCTCAACAGACTACCCATCTATGAGGATTGGAATTCGAAAGTTTCACTAATAGATTTCAATACTTGAAGGCAGTCTTTCCTTTTCATCGTCAACTTGGAGGCGTTAGTAGAATCAATTATTCCTAGCCTGTCAAACTCGAGCGATTTGAGGAGATCAAAGACTGCAATCATATCCTCCAAAATTTTTGATGAAATGGAAGGATGTTGGCAAGTGTGTGTGCAAGTTCTTGATGCAAAACATAAGATATGCCCCAATTTCATAGAATCCCTTCCTCACAAACTCATAAAATGTTAGCCTCTTATTTTTGTTGCCATCTCTATGAGTACTATTCTGGTTTACTGAATCAACTGAAGTTGTTCCATGTTTCTCATGTTTTGCCACGCTGTCACTCTGGCCTTCGCAGTTCTTATTTTTTCTCCTCATTTTCCTCAAGGGAGTCACCAATAACTTTCTTCCAGAACCTCCTACTACTCTTATTTGCAAACCACTCATTTTTCACCCGTGTTGCTCCCCCGTCATATTTGCCATCTCCCTTCTCACCTTCAACTTTGCTCTGACAAGTGTCACTACCATCACAATCACTATCATCATCAGTGTTGTCCCCATCTGAAACTCCATCACTTCAAAGGTATGATTTATGCTATTTTACTAGATCTTCGAGTAACATTATCATGGACTCTAGGTTATTCTTCCAACCAGAGAAAGGTGAAAGACACATGCAAAGAACTTTAGCTCGATGTCGAAGGAAAACATCAAGTAGTTCATCATGATCATCAATATCCATTCGTTCACCATTCCCAAACAACACTATATTCCCTAATCCATAAGTATCATTCTTGAGATGACTTGCCACAAGCTTTACAAGGCACTCAGCCACTTAAATTATGGCTATGTTAGTAGGTTCACGGACCAAAGTCCTGCATTTCAAATTAAAGAGCAAGAACAACAGAGAAGCAACAGTCTTTGTCTTCCTAATACTAGAAGGACACCAGATCAGTTGCACACTATTATTTTGATGTTGGAATTTCCTGATAGCAATGCAGTTCAGGATGGATTCCTTTTGTGAGTCATCCAGACTGAGCGCGTTAAGATTTTCCAATACATTACTATTTTCTGATCTAGCTACTAAAGATAAATTACTCGGTACAAACATTTCCTACTTGTAAAACAAAAAGAAAGAGACACACATACACAACCACAGGGGTATATCTAGTTAGGGTACTAATTATGTAATTGCACAGATATTTTGTAAAGAAGAAAACCCGGAGGAGGAGAACACAACGACTTACCATGGAATCAAAATTGAGAACATTCTAAATCACACTCAATTTAGCCTTTTTAGGATTGGGATTCAAAGCATTCCATATTCTGATATTAATAGTCAAAATGATCAAATAAGTCACAAATAGTGTCCCATGGTATCGATCTAATTTTCCAGAACAAATGGGCTTAAAAGCAAAAATAAAGATTTTGGTTGAGCTATTGCTTTGTACGAAAGCCATAGCAGAGTGTTTTGTCCCATGTCTACTTAAATCCTCAATGCACCTTGGCCTAATATCTGTAATAGCAACTAAGTCTCGAAATTCGGGATCATATGCTCCATTACGATCATTGAAGCCAGTAATATTCTTTGTGGTGATGTTGTAGTCCAGATTATTTGAAGCTATGGAGGTCCGTGAAAGAAATGATATCATGCATGAAGGAGATTAAGATTGTGTCTCTAAGCCAGAGCACAAGTGTGCGTGTGTCTCTTTGATTAATGGTGTAGTGAATGGGTTCAAGTATTGAGATATGGATGAAAATTCTTCTAGAATTGTTTTAACCTTCAGATTTAGAGAGGAAAAAAATGAAACGAAAGACTAAGGCTAATTAGAAATAAAGAAGAGAGGTAACGCAGATATTGGTAGCCTTAACTAATTAGTTTCAAACTCCAACTACTTATAAAATGAAATTGTTGAAGATAGCATATATATATTCATAAAATTTTCAGGTTAAAATTTTCCATTTTTTAAAGAAAAACTACATACATATATCCCACGTATCTATAGCAATTAAGTAGCTAGTAAGTTAAAGATATATGGTTTACTCTAAGCATATATATAATATGTATACATGCATATATTTTACCGACCATGCATCATATATTACCTTATGTTTGTAGAGGTGGTTGTTAGAGTGTAGCTTGAAGAGACCTAGAAAAAACCACGTCCAACAAGCCCTTGGTACTTCTTTTACTGCTGCATATTCGGTTGTGGCTGCTTATGTTGAAGCGTTTACAAGTTTTCTTCTGAGTAATTGTCTCCATCACGTCACTTCCAGGGTCGTACAAATGCTTGCTAGGAGTTGATCCGCTAGCTGATTGGAACTAATTAAAAAAGAGTAAAATTTGAATAGAATAATAAATTATGTAAAGAATTACTATAACTAAAAGTTGTAGGTTAATATCTATACAAATATATAAAATGTTGTAAAAGGGCAGCGAATTCGGCTACTTCGAGCGTAGCCAAGCTCCGATTAGAGAATTAGGGAGAGGAAGCAGAGAAGGGAGGATATGGTGAGAATTATTTTTCATTCCTGCCTTTCATTTGTACATTTCATAGCCTTATATAGTTACAACTACGCAATCTCAACCTAAACAGTTACAACAGAAATTGGGGAATATTCTGTCCATGTTAATCAGTAATTGACACCACACCCTGTCATTTGCACTACAGCTGGTAGCAATTTATAGAAGGAAATAAACAATGACTAAAGATATAATATCCTATGATAAGGAGTGGGGTAGTAGGCTAAAGCAAGGGAGGGACTAATTTATGACGTAATCCTTAAGTCTCGTAGGCTGCTGAGTAGTATGCTTGGGTCTGACAGTCATCTGTGCTGCATTAACTAAGGTCGCACTGGTGCTTGGACTGGTGCCTGAGCTCTGGCTCGTATAAATTCCCACCTCATGAAGACCAACATTGTCCTCAAGGTTGAATTGGGGAAAGCTAGCAGAAAATTGATTGAGTTCTTCCGAGGTGGCTTCATGATCACCACAACCTTCCCAACTAATCAATACCTCCCACAGCCATTTATGATAAGGCTTCACCTTACGAGTATCAAGAACTTCCTTAGGTTGATAAGTAGGCTAGCCATCTTGATACTCACTTGGCAGCGGTGAAGGAGTTGCAATTGTCGGATCTGGGCACCACTTTAGAACAGAAACATGAAAGACGGGATGGATCTTGGCCGTAGGGGGAAGCTGTACTTCGTATGCAACCTTGCCAATACGCTTGATAATCAGAAAAGGTCCATAAAATTTCTTGGACAGCTTGTGGTAGCATTGGTGGCGGACTGTGGACTGCCTATATGGACGAAGCTTGACATATACCCAAGATCCCACAGCAAATTCCTTATTGATCCAGTGTCTGTCAGCTTGGTTCTTCATACAGAGCTGAGTATACGTTAAATTCTCCTTGATACTTTTAAGCAACTAATCTTGATCCTGGAACCAATCATCTAATTCCCCCACTTGAGTACTAGCCGACAAGTAGTCAAAAATAACCGGTGGTGGTCGGCCATACTGTAACACCCCCAAAATTCACTACTGAAAAATTTCGTTAATTAAAAAGGAAACTAGTAGAAGCATATAAATAAAACGTGAACTTTGGGAGTATTACCGCCACACTTAGTACCAGACCAGTTCACTCATACCGTTCCAGTACCAAGTGCTAAGGCTAAGAAAAAATGAAATACAATTGAAAGAAGTTCAACGTACATAAATCAGAGTAGCGCATCAAATCATTTACAAGAATAAAATACACCAATGGTGGTTACAGTAACACATAACATTAAAACCAGGAATTTAAAGAGAAAGAGAAAACCCTAATGATACCGGATAACTCCTTACTCTCTTTCCCGTAGCCCACTTGAGTAGCACCTGAAAATACCTGCAAGGGCACTGCCCATTGAATAGGCAGGGACCCCATAAAGGGAATCCCTTCAGTACTACGGTACTGAGTAACCCTTTAATACCACACTTAAAGAAAGGCCCGCATACGGCACATAATGCAAGCTGCACACATAAATAATGAGAGGTGCACACATAACAATAACATGCATAATAATTCATAATCACGATCGATACTTTGGGCCTTAAGCATGTTGTAGTGTAAGATCAACACATTCAGGCCTTAAGCCATTATTCTGTCATCATTCCATCAATCTCATATTTTATATCCATGTGAGTACGAGAACCCTACTATTATAGCCGGTGGACCGGAAGTAAACACACAGGGCATAACGCCTCTGACCACTATTATTGCCGGTGGACCAGTCTGGCCCCGACTCACATGGTGTTCCACTATAAGTGATTAGTATTTTTCCATAATCTTATTCACATACATAATCAATTTTATTGAGCTCGAGACCCCCACTATTATTGCCGGTGGACCGGAATACATATAAACTCATCATCTAGGGCACGACGCTCCTGGCCACTATTATAACCAGTCGACCGGGATATATAAAGAATCATCATCCAGGGCACAACGCTCCTGGCCACTATTATAACCGATGGACCGGGATATATAAAGAATCATCACCCAGGGCACAACGCTCCTGGCCACTATTATAACCGGTGGACCGGTACTCAATATCATAATCATCTGGGCCCGGCTCATTAATATTCCACTTTCAATACTAGTATCTTTCATTTCTTTAATCAGCACATCAATCATATTTATTTGCCTCGAACGGGAGATCTATAACCCGGGACACAAAGGTACACCGGTCGTACCGGTGCATATCAGCTACTCGGTACCCTTCAACCATGAACCCAAGGACGCAAAGGTACATTGGTCGTACTGGTGTATAAAGCTAACTCAGTACCCTCCCGACAAGGACACCTAATCCATAAGTATGCATACCCCCTAAATAGGTCCGTAGAGCTAGAAAGAGTAAGATATAGGGCCTGGGTGGGGCACAAAGGCACACCAGCAAATACCAGAATAATCGTGGACTAAACCATGTCCTTAGGGTAGCGACCCCTAAGGAGTCACCATTCCCGATCTCGAGGTCTTTCACTTTAAGTAATAGTGTCTAATTAAGGTGATCGCGAAAAGCACGATAATCCGATACTTATTCACTTTCAATCATTCTGATATCATTAATCGTTTCTTATTCAGATGATTATCCAGGATATCACAGAGAAACCATTAAGGCCATACTAATTATCAAATACTCTTACTTGGCTAATCAGCACTATTTGAATCATATTATAATGTTCCACAATCTCAAGGACATGTTAGGTACAAATTACTCATTTGCCCTTTACTTATATAATCATTAAGTATCCATTCCTTACTCACTAAATTACCATATTACCCTTTAGGTAACATAATTACCAATTTACCCCTTATACGGTTTAGGTTACCGAGTTATCCCCTACACATTTTAAGTCACCATTCACTCCTCATAATTACTACACTTATCATATTTCCCATTTGATTGGTTAGATTACCAAATCGCCCTTCTCCTTTGTTATAATTACTAAATTGCCCTCCTTCATTATCATGATTACTATTTTGCCCCTTTAGTTGGTTAAATAATTATCACTTTACCCTTTAATCGACTAAATTACCAAATTGCCCCTTTAGTTGGATAAATTACCAAATTGCCCTTCTCCTTTATCATAATTACCATTTTACCCCTCTCAATTATTTTAATTGTCATTTTACCCTTTTTAATTATCATAAATCCCAAATTACCCTTCTTCATAATTACAATTATTAATTTACCCTTCTTTGTAATTATAATTACCATAATACCCTTCAATTGGTTAATTTACCAAATTACCCTTCTCTAGTATCATAATTATCCAATTATCCTTCTATAATCATAATTTAATTACTAAATTATCTTTCGTTGTTATCATAATTACCAAGTTACCCCTTACTCCCAAGTTTACCCTAATATCCTTTTATTTACAAAATTACCCTTTTTCCGCTTACTTTCAAATTACCATAATATCCTTTTATTTATGAAAATTACCACCATACCCCTTTTACTTTACAAATTACTATTTTACCCTTTCACATCCAAGATTACCATCTTTATCTTTCCTTACATAATTACCATTTTCCCTTCTTTTCCAAATTACCATATTACCCCCTTACTTATAAATTACCACTTCACCATTCTCTTATAAAATTTACCATATTACCCTTTACTTATGAAATTACGATTTTGCCCCTCTACCTCCAAAATTACCATAATGCCTTTTTACTTGAAAAATTACCATAATGCCCTCCTTCATCCAAATTTACTATTTTACCCCTACTTCCAAAATTACCATTCTTACCACTTACTTATAAAATTACTATATTGCCCCTTGACTCCAAAATTACCGCTTTACCCTTTTCTCCCAAAAATTACTATAATACCCCTTTACTTATAAAATTATCATTTGGCCATTTAATCATAAAATTACCATCTTATTCTTTTATCTCAAAGATTACCGTCATACCCTTCTTTCTCACAACTTACAATTTTATCCTTTTTACTTATAAAATTATTATTTCACCCCTTCCCTTTGAAATTACCAAATTACCCTTTTACTTATAAAATTACCGAAATACCCTTTTCACTTATAAAATTTCCACTCAACCCCTTTATTCACCATTTTTATGAATTTACTAACACTACATAAAATAATGATGTTAGTACTTCATTCTCACAACATCCCCGGGCCTCTTCTCTCTTTTCTCCTCCTCCCATTCGTTCCCCATTTTTTTTATTTCCGCCACCCGCCGCCGCCTGCACCACCGCGCCTAGCCCCTACGCCACCTTCTGCCACCACCTACTACCATCCTGCGCCACCACGAGGCCCCCCCAAGCCGCCCCTCGAGCCCTACACTCCCCCCTTCTCCCCCTTTTCTTTTTCTCCCCAGTTTTCCCCCTTACCACCGAGCCACCTGCAACCGCCATTTCCGCCGCTGTACGGCCACCTCTTCTGCCACCCAACCCACCGTTCGACACCCTGCAACCCCCTCTACAACCGCCATGCATTATTTGGCCAAAAACAGCCCTTGAACCCCTCCATTTTTCCCTCTCCTTTTCCTTCCTTCACAACTCCTTCCTCTCGACCCTTCTCGGCAGCCAACTTTGCCGCCTTGCCGCCCTATTCCGCCGTGAAACCACCCTTATCCTCCACCTACACCCCCTCTTCACTTCTGCACCATTCCCTTGCCTGAGAACCTCCCCTAACTACCTTCTTTTCTAGCCCAAAGACCCCAACCCGAAAATGGCTTATTTTTCTCCCTTCACCCTCTTTGAGCCCTTTTCTCCCCATGATTTTGCATGAGACTCACGCTACTCATGCAGCGTGAGCTCCCCCTTATTTTGAAACTCATTTGGTTAAGTTTTGAGGTATATCCATATTTAATTAAAGTGTATTATTATTAAATAAATTTGTTTTATAAAGTGTTATCCTTTTTAACTTCTTATTTCTAACATAATAATGATGGATGTTATTTTTAGGTGTTGAGTTGCTAATTATGCTTGGTAAGATTTGATATTTTGCGGGATTAAGGTAACCGTTAATCCTCCCTTAAATAAATTAGGGATTTAGTATGATTTTATGCATGTTTTGTATGCCTAGCATGATATATAAATGGTTGTTTACATTTGATTGAAAGAAAAAGGGAAATGCATGATAGCCTTTGTGCCATGTGTAGGTATGATAATTAAGGAAGAGGTTGATTATTTATGGAATTGTTAAATGCTTGTTTATGATGTATTATGTTGCTAATGCATGAATAATATTATTGTCTAAGGGTATTTTAGTAATTATGCTTATGAAGTATGTGATCTAATGTATGTAGTTGCTAATGAGTATTATGTTGAATAATGACAAGTTGGTGGACTTAAATGATAAAAATGAAGTACTTATATCATTATTTTATGTAGTGATGGTGAATTCATAAAAAAGGTGAATAAAGGGGTTGAGTGGAAATTTTATAAGTGAAAAGGGTATTTTGGTAATTTTGTAAGCGAAAGGGTATTTTGGTAATTTTCAAAGGAAAGAGGTGAGATGATAATTTATAAGTAAATGGATAAAATTGTAAGTCATGAGAAAGAAGGGTATTATGGTAAATTTTGAGGTAAAAGAATAATATGGTAATTTTATGATTAAATGGTAAAATGATAAATTGATAAGTAAAGGGGTAGTATGGTAATTTTTGGAGAAAAGGGTAAAGAGGTAATTTTGGAGTCAAAGGAGCAATATAGTAATTTTATGAGTAAGTGGTAAGAATGGTAATTTTGGAAATAGGGGTGAAATAGTAATTTTGAATGAAGGAGGGCATTATAGTAATTTTTCAAGTAAAGGGGCATTATGGTAATTTTGGAAGTAGAGGGGCACAATAGTAATTTCATAAGTAAGTGGTAATATGGTAATTGTATAAGTGAATGGAGAAATGGTAATTTATAAGTAAGGGGTAATATGGTAATTTTAGAAAAGAAGGGCAAAATGGTAATTTTGTAAGGTAAGATAAAAATGGTAATTTTTGGATGTAAAAGGGGTGAGATAGTAAGTTGTAAAGTAAAAGGGATGTTATGGTAATTTTACAAGTAAAAGGGGTATGGTGGTAATTTTTCTAAATAAAATGATATTATGGTAATTTGGAAGTAAGGGGTAGAAGGGTAATTTTGTAAATAAAAGGATATTAGGGTAAACTTGGGAGTAAGGGGTAACTTGGTAATTATGATAACGACGAAAGATAATTTAGTAATTAAATTATGATTGTAGAAGGGCAATTGGATAAGTATGATACTGGAGAAGGGTAATTTGGTAAATTAACCAATTAAAGGGCATTATGGTAATTTAAAAATGGAGAAGGGTAATTAGTAATTGTTAATATGGAGAAGGGTAAATTAATAATTATGATTATGAAGAAGGGTAAATTAATATTTGTAATCATGAAGAAGGGTAATTTGGGATTTATGATAATTAAAAAGGGTAAAATGACAATTAAAATAATTGAGAGGGGTAAAATGGTAATTATGATAAAGGAGAAGGGCAATTTGGTAATTTATCCAACTAAAGGGGCAATTTGGTAATTTAGCCGGGTAAAGTGATAATTATTTAACCAACTAAAGGGGCAAAATAGTAATCATGATAATGAAGGAGGGTAATTTAGTAATTTATCCAACTTAAGGGCAATTTAGTAATTATAACAAAGGAAAAGGGCGATTTGGTAATCTAACCAACCAAATGGGAAATATGATAAGTGTAGCAATTATGAGGAGTGAATGGTGATTTAAAAAGTGTAGGGGATAACTTGGTAACCTAAACCGTATAAGGTGTAATTTGGTAATTATGTAGCCTAAAGGGTAATATGGTAATTTGGCGAGTAAGGAACGGATACTTAACAATTATATAAGTAAAGGGAAAATGAGTAATTTGTACCTAACATGTCTTTGAGGTTGTGGAACATTATAATATGATTCAAATAATGTTGATTGGCCAAGTAAGAGTATTTGATAATTAGTATGGCCTTAATGATTTCTCTGTGATATCCTGGATAATCATCTGAATAAGAAACGATTAATGATATCAGAACGATTGAAAGTGAATAAGTATCGGATTATCGTGCTTTTCGCGATCACCTTAATTAGACACTATTACTTAAAGTGGAAGACCTCGAGATCGGGAATGGTGACTCCTTAGGGGTCGCTACCCTAAGGACGTGGTTTAGTCCACGATTATTCTAGTATTTGATGGTGTGCCTTTGTGCCCCAGCCAGGCCCTATATCTTACTCTTTCTAGCTCTACGGACCTAGTTAGGGGGTATGCATACTTATGGATTAGGTGTCCTTGTCGGTAGGGTACTGAGTTAGCTTTATGCACCAGTATGACCAGGGTACCTTTGTGTCCTTGGGTTCGTGGTTGAAGGGTACTGAGTAGCTGGTATGCACCGGTACGACCGGTGTACCTTTGTGTCCTAGGTTATCGATCTCCCATTCGAGGCAAATAAATATGATTGATGTGCTGATTAAAGAAAAGGAAAGATACTATTATTGAAAGTGGAATATTAATAAGCCGGGCCCAGATGATTATGATATTGAGTACCGGTCCACCGGTTATAATAGTGGTCCAGGAGCGTGTTGCCCTGGTATGTGATATTGAGTACCGGTCCACCGGTTATAATAGTGGTCCAGGAGCGTGTTGCCCTGGTATGTGATATTGAGTACCGGTCCACCGGATATAATAGTGGTCCAAGAGTGTGTTGCCCTGGTATGTGATTATGAGTACCGGTCCACCGATTATAATAGTGGCCAAGAGCGTTGTGCCCTGGATGATGATTTTATATATATTCCGGTCCACCGACTAAAATAGTGGGGGTCCCGAGCTCAATAAAATCAGTTATGTATGTGAATAAAGTTATGGAAAAATACTAATCACTTATAGTGGAACACCATGTGAGTCGGGGCCAGACCGGTCCACCGGCAAATAATAGTGGTCAGGTGCGTTCTGCCCTGTGTGTTTACCTTCTGGTGCACCGGCAATAATAGTGGTTAGAGGTGTTCTGCCCTGTGTGTTGACTTCCGGTCCACCGGCTATAATAGTGGGGTTCTCGCACTCACATGGATATAAAATATGATAGTGATTGAATGATGATGGAATAATGGCTTAAGGCCCGAATGTATTGATCTTACACTATGACATGGCTTAAGGCCCAAAGTATCGATCGTGATTTATGAATTATTATGCATGTTATTGTTATGTGTGCACCTCTCATTATTTATGTGTGTAGCTTGCATTATGTGCCGTATGCGGGCCTGTCTTTAAGTGTGGTATTAAAGGGTTACTCAGTACCGTAGTACTAAAGGGATTCCCTTTATGGGGCCCCTGCCTATTCAATGGGCAGTGCCCTTGTAGGTATTTTCAGGTGCTACTCAAGTGGGCTACGGGAAAGAGAGTAAGGAGTTATCCGGTATCGTTAGGGTTTTCTCTTTCTCTTTAAATTCCTGATTTTAATGTTATGTGTTACTGTAACCACCGTTGGTGGATTTTATTCTTGTAAACGATTTGATGCGCTACTTTGATTTGTGTGTGTTGAATTTCTTTCAAGCTGTATTTCATTTTCTTAGCCTTAGCACTTGGTACTGGAACGGTATGAGTGAACCAGTCTGGTACTAAATGTGGCGGTAATACTCCCAAAGTTCACGTTTTATTAATCTTCTTCCACAATTATCTTTTAATAAAACAAAATTTTTCAGTAGTGAATTTTGGGGGTGTTACAGGGGCAGTGAGAAAGGGAGAAGAGGAAGGGAGAAGTCGGTCGGTCGAAGGGAAAGGAAAAAGGTTGAACCGGCCAGTCAGGAAAAAACAAGGAAAGGAGGCGGCTGGCTGTCCTGGGCGGGCGCGAGGAGGAGAAGGGGGACGGGAGAGACGGGTCGAGGCCCAAGCGCACAGGGGAGGGGGGCTGGTCAGGTCGGGTGGACGACCCGAGGAGGAGGAAAAGGGAAAATAAAAGAAGAAAGAGGGAAAAGAGCAAAAAGAGGATTGAAAAATGGGGAAAAATAAAATAAATTAATTTATAAAATCATAAAATGTAATATTCTTGATAAATTATTTAGTTTAATAATTTAATTCATTATAATCTAAAATATTAATTGAAAAAGGATAAAGTGGGTAAAATATTAGTTTGGAAAATTATTTAAATAAAACAATATGATAAATAGCAAAATATTTATTTTTAATTTATTAAATACTCTTATCCAAATTTACATACTCTAAAATCCGTAAAATAATTAAAATAAATAATTTTACAAGCTAATTTTATTTCAAATAAAGTTATTTATTAAAATATAGGTTTTTGAAATTTTTGGGGGATTACACATACATCGCCTCAAAAAGCGTCATGCAAATGGAGGAGTGCAAGGATGTATTGTACCAGAGCTCTGCCCATGGTAGGCAACGAACCCATCTAGTAGGGGCGTCACCCACCATAGCTCTAAGGTACGTTTCTAAACAGCGGTTGACAAACTCCGATTGGCCATCTATTTGAGGATGGTAGGTGCTGCTCATCTTGAGCTCAGTATTGCCGATTCGGCACAGTTCTTGCCAGAAATGACTAAGAAACAAATGGTCCCGGTCAGAAAAAATCGACCTAGGGAACCCATGTAATCAGACATACTCCTATAGGAAGTGGTTAGCCAATTGAGTTGTTGTCACAGAAGATGGAAGGGAATAAAAATGGCTATATTTAGAGAGCCTATCAACAATGACCCAAATGTAATTTTTTTTCTAGAAATAAGAGGTAATCCAGTAATGAAATCCATACTTATATCTTCCCATATACGATTCAGAATCGGTAAAGGTGCCAATAGACCTTTTGGTGGCTGATTTTCAGATTTCACCTGCAAGCATACTGGGCATTTTTGGACGAACTGTTTGTAACACCCCCAAAATTCACTACTGAAAATTTTCGGTTGATTAAAATAGTTAGCGGAAGCAAAATAATAAAACTATGAATTCTAGGGATATTAAGGCCACACTTAGTACCAAACCGGTTCACTCCTACCGTTTCAGTACCAAGTACTAAGGCTAAAAGGGAAAAATACAACTTACGAGGAACTCAACCAATAATTAAATCAGAGTAGCGTACATATCACTTTACAAAAATCAAATCCACCAGTGGTGGTCATAAATCAACAAATACATTGGAACCATAAATTTTAAAGGTGAAAGAGTACAACCCTAGGATTTACCGGATAGTACCTTACGCTCTTTCTCGAGAGCCCACTTAAATAGTACCTAAAAACAACCTGCAAGGGACACTACCCATTGAATAGGCAGGGGCCCCACAAAGGGAACCCTTCAGTACTACGGTACTGAGTAACCCTTTAAAACACGCTAAAAAAATAGGCCCATAATGTAACACACGATACACCACTATATTCATACATAATGACAGGTGTAAAAATAATATTCAGGTTTTAACATATTTCACCCTTGACATGCATGTCACCGACCTCTACTTTTATCCTCCCGAGAGGGCCCATCCCATATGTTGAGACCTTTGCACCTCTTATCACACCCTAACACCCATTCCTCCTTATATCTACCTATAACAAAGACCCAACTCCTAAGGATGTGGGTTGAGGCCCATCACCTTATGACATTTAAATTCTCTCACTACCACTCCCTAGGGTTTTTCCTTTGAAACCCTAATCGGACCTATGTGGCCCCACCTTTATTTTATCATCCCGTACCTCCTTTCATTTAGATTCAACCCAAATCCCATTTATACTTACCAACTATACATGTAACAGTAAAGCCCTAGTTGGCCACTCAAACCCTAGCCCGTTCTTTAGTGATAATCTTTCCATGCAAACCCTTGAAATCTCCTATGCAAGAGTTGCATCACTCATTCATTCTATTTAAGCCCCCTTTTATCTATCCACTCATGGATCATGGGTTATTTAGATCATTCCTACCTATGTTAGCCAACTTACTTCCATTTGGTTATCTCACTTTCCTATTTTCCCTTTTTCATCCTTCCATCCCACATTACCACATTAAATATCCTAGCATGCACGTCCTAGAGGGTCACATCACATAACATCATACTCACAACAAATATAATCATCATCCACATGCTATGAGGAAGTTACATGAGCATACATCCACTTCATGATGCGCTACCAATGATTAATCATTTAGCATAAAGTACACAATATGGCGTAACACATGGCACACAAGGCATGTAACCCACACATAGTTGTTCTTAGCTACACCCTTACTCGATTTAGGTTACCAAACTATCTCCCACACTTATTAGGTCACTAATCACCCTTCGTAGTTATTACATTTATCATAATTCCCATTTGGTTGGTTAGATTACCGAATTGCCCATTTTCCTTTATTATAATTAACAAATCACCCATTAGTTGGTTAAGTTAACATTATATTTACCATTTTATCCTTTAGTTACAAAATTACCATTTTTTTCTTTAATTATAAAATTACCATTTTACCCTTTTATTTATAAAATTACCATTTTTTCCTTTAATTATAAAATTACCATTTTACCCTTCAATTATAAAATTACCATTTCACCCCTTAAATTATAAAATTACCATCTTGCCCTTTTATTTCAAAATTACCATCTTACCCTTGAATCACAAATTTTAATTACAAAATTACCATTTTATCCTTTTATTTGAAAATTACCATTTTTCCCTTTTATTATAAAATTACCATTTTATCCTTTTATTCACAAAATTACCATTTTGCCCCTTTACTTCCAAAATTACCATTTTACCTTTTATTCACAAAACTACCATTTTATCCTTCTACTTATAAATTTACCACTTTACCCTTACCTCTAAAATTACCATAATACCCCTTTTAATTACAAATTACAGTTTTGCCCCTTATTACACCACTTATATTAAATTAACATCACTACATAAAATATTAATATTAATACCTCATCCACAACTATTATATTTAATATAATACATATTAGCACCCACACATATTAGGTCATATTCTTACATAAGATATATTACTAAAATACCCCTAGGGCTCACAAAAATATTAACCATGCATTAAAGATCACAATAGCATAATACAATATGGATAATACTTAACATTTTCATTAGTAACCAAACTCTTACCTTAAACAATATTTCCATACATAACATATAATCTAACAAGATTCCTTTTTATCAAACATCACAAGAAACTATATATATGATATTAAACAACATATATTGAGAATAATAACATATTAAAAATCCTAATGTGCTCACATACTTTAATCCATGCGTTTAAGTGGGGTTTAACGATTACCTTAATTCCCATAAAAATGAACCTCACCGGTATTCCGGTTAAAGGTTCAAGCTTTGATTAGCAAAACCAATACCTAAAAATAATAGCAATATTTATTATATTAGAAATATGGAAAAACCAAGTACAAGACTTTATAACACTTGAGTAATCAAAAACTTAAAATATTATTATACCTTAAAATCATTACCCAAATAAATCAAGAAATGCAGCAGCTCATCTTGCTCATGCAGCATGAGTTGTATGTAAGGAAATGAGGAGGAGGGGCTCAAAGGTGGGTGATAGGAGGAAAAATAGACTATTTCGGGTTGGGGTTTTGGGGCTAAGAAAAAGGGTAGATGGGGAAGGATTTGGGGCAAGGGAAGGGTGCATGAGTGAAGAGGAGGTGTAGGTGGTGGTCAGGGATAGTATGTTGACAACCAAGAGTGGTGGAGGTGGCGGCAGCAAGGCTGCGAAAGGGGGCTTCCGAGGTGAGTCGAGATGGAGGGTTGAGAAGGAAGGAAAAGGGAGGGAGAAAATGGAGGCTTTCGGGTGGTGGTTTCGGATAAAGGAGGTTTGGGGTGGTAGAGGGGGTTGTAGGGATTAGTTTGGTGGCTCAGGTGGCGGCAAAGGCGTCGGAACGGCGGCGGATCAAGGCGGTGCAGGGTGGCTGCCGAGAAGGGAGGGAAAGAAGAGAAAAAGAAGAGAGGAGGAAGAAGGAGGCTGCGGGGTGGCTCGAGGGGTACGGTGATGGTTCGGGGGTGAGGTAGAGGGTGGCAGGAGAAGGTGTAGGTGGTTGTTGAGGTAGCAGCAACGGCAGAGCAGGGCGGAGAAGTAAAAATAGGGTCAGAGATAGGAAGGGAAGAAAATGAGAAAAAGAAGGTTGGGGAGGCATGTGAGGCTCGAGAAAATGGTAGGATGAGATAGGGAGGGAAGAAGAAAAAGAAGAGGAAGAGAAATGAGGGATAGGGGAGCTCGAGGCTGGCGGCAAGGTGGTAGGGGAATGGGAGTTACAGGGAGAGGGAGAAGAGAGGTATGGCAGGGCATGGGGGAAGGGAGAAAAGATGGTGGGGTTGGGATGGTGCAGACAAATGGCGGGAGAGAGAGAGTGAGAGGGGTAGGGAGATCAATAGGGGAGAGGGTTGTAGGTAGGGTGGCCGGAGATGGCGGGGGTGGTCGGATTTTTCGCTAGGGAAAAAGGAAGAAGAAAAAAGAAAGAAGAAAGGGGAGGGGGCTGGTGCGTACGGGCGGCCAAGAGGAAAGAGGGTATGGGCCGGCCCGATCGGGGAAGGAAGGAAAGAAAAGGAAAAAGGGAGGCAGTTTAGGCTGACGACGCAAGAGAAGGGGGGAAGGAGAAGAGTGGGCATGCGGCCCAGGCACAAGGGGGGAAAGGCAGGACAATTGGCGGCCCAAGGGAAGAAAAAAAAGAAGAAAGAAAAGAGAAAAAGGAGAAGAAAAGGGAAAAAGGAAAAAGAAAAGGAAAATGGGATTAAATAAAATAATTTAATTTACAAAATAATAAAATACAATATTTTTGGGTAATAAATTTATTTAATAATTTAATTTAATATAATTAAAATATAAGGGTTTAAAAAGGATAATTTTAGTAAAATAATAGTTTGAAAATTTATTTAAATAATAAAAGTATGGTAAAATAACAAAATATTTATTTTAATTTATTAAATATTTATGTTCAATTTTATATACTAAAAAATCCATAAAATAATTAAATTAAATAGATTTAAAGGCTAATTTATCCCAAATAAAAGTTATTTATTAAATTATAAGCTTTTTTAAAATTTAGGGGGATTACACTGCCTGACATCGCTTCGAAGCTTGGGCTAGTAAAAATTAGCCGTAACCTGAGCAAGAGTTTTGATGGCCCCACAACGACCACCCAACGCAGAGTCATGGTAGATGCTCAACACATGAGTGCATAAGGTAACAGGAACAAACAATCATTTACCTTTCAACAATAGCCCATCTCTAACCTTAAATTGTCTCAATTGCCCTTGATTTTTGTTGAGAACGCTGATAATTGCTTTTCCCTCTAGGTCACATGCTATGCCCTGCCAAATGTCTTCTAGTGTTGCAAAATTAGGGACACTAATTGCTTGGCACTCTACCAGTGCTTCAGTAGTCCACCTAGACAGTCCATCGGCAACAGCATTAGTTTTGCCAGGTTGATACTCAATTTTAAATTCATACCTGTAAAGCTTAGTGAACTGTTTTTGTTGTTCCAGCGTCTGGATGATTTGAGATAACAACTAGCGAAGGCTCTGGTGGTTTGTGATTATTGTAAAGGGTCGTCCAAGCAAGTAGTGGGGCCACTTCTTAACCGTCGCCGTTATTGCGAACATTTCTCTAAAGTAAGCGGATGCGTGGCATAGTGATGAGTGAAGCCTCTTACTATAGAAGGCAATAGGGTGCTGATATTGAGAGAGGAAAACTCCAACTTCTGACCCAGAAGCATCATTTATGGACTATGAACTCCTATGAGAAATCGGGCAAGCCCAAAATAGGGTCCTAAATCATGGCTTCTTTAAGGCATTGAAAGACCTGATCTACGTCTAGGCTCCAAACAAATCCTTCCTTCTTTAATAAATCTGTAAGAGGAGAAGCAATTTCAGCATAATTTTTAATAAATTTACAATAATACCCGGTAAGGCCGAGAAATCCACGAACACCCGAAACTCCGTTGGGCTTGGGCCACTCTATCATAGCATGAATTTTCGTTGGATCCACTTATACTCCCTTTGATGAGATTACATGACCAAGGTACTCAAGTTGGGTAAGACCAAAAGCGCACTTGGAGAATTTAACAAAAAAATGCTAGTTCTGGAGGAGGGTTAGGACGATAGTGAGGTGCTCAAGATGAGTAGTCCATGTTGGGCTATAGATTAACATGTCATCGAAGAATAAGAGGAAAAATTTGTGTAGGTAAGGGCTTAAGAGGGTATTCATAGTGGCTTGGAAAGTGGACGGGGCATTGGTAAGGCTGAAGGGCATTATGGCATGACTAGAAACTCATAATGCCCTTCGTGGTTGCGGAAGGCAGTTTTGTGAATATCCGATGGATGAACTTGTATTTGATGGTATCCACTCTGCAAATCCAACTTAGAAAAATATGAAGCCCCACAGAGTTTGGCAAGCAATTCATCCACTATAGGAATCAGGAAGCGGTCTTTGATGGTAATAGTGTTTAGAGCCCTATAATCAACACAAAATTGCCAGGTACCATCTTTCTTTTTCACCAAAAGAACTGGTGAGGAGAAGGGACTAGTAGAAGGTTGGATGATTTTTGAGGCTAGCATTCCCTCAACTTGTTTTTCTATTTCAGATTTTTAGAAATATGGGTAGTGGTATAGATGAACATTAACTGGGTCAGATCCGGTTTTGAGGTTAATGTGGTGATCGAGAGTGTGGGATAGGGGTAAGGTGTTGGGTTCAGAGAAGACAATGGAATATTTGGATAGTATGGCTTGAAGGTCTGGCGGAAGTGTTGGGTTAGTAAGCTCATTTGGGTTGGTAACAAGACACTCCTTGGGGGCTAGGTGAAAGTAGGTTGAAGCAGACACAATAGTTTGAATGCGTTTTAATTGTTTGAGAGTTATTTGGGTCAGTGCAAGAACGGTTGTGAGGTCGTGCAAGGTGATTGGTTGGCCTTCTCTATGGAAGGTCGGAGTTAAGGCACGGTGATCTGTAAATACCGGTTCGAGGCTCATAAGCCATTGAACATCGAGAACCATATCAGCTCCTGCGATCTGTAAAACATGAAGGTTAACCACAAATTCAACCCTCTGAATACAAATAGGTAGAGAGTAGCAAGTGCCTTCAATGTATAATTTATTTCCATTGCCCTCTGTTATGGCAACACCTATGGATGGATATAATTGGGAGTGCCTCCCATATCAACAAGGGCAGCCACTAATTCCCCTTTAATGTAGACCGGAAGCCTAAGAGTGTTAGTATTGGTTGTTCCAGTGAAGGCATGAAGGGAAACTTCTGGGTCATCTAGATGTTCAACTATTGAATCTCTAGGATTGGGATGAATTTCCTCCACCTTTGGTTCATCTTCACCTGGCAGCAGCAGTAAGATGCGTCGCTACTTACATTGGTGGCCAGGTCTATATTTTTCATCACACTTGAAGCACAGGCCTTGGGCCCAGCATCGGTTAATCTTAGCATCTAAAAATCGTTTGATGATTTTGGTGGTGGTGGAAGTAGTGGTAGGGAAAGAAGAGGCGGTGGGCTAAGTGGCAGACTTGGCAAGGACAGTGGTCGATTTTGGCTGAAGTGATTGAAGGGAGCTCGGGTTTCTTGGTGTTTGAGGTCAATAAGCTTGGATAAACCTACTGCCTTAGCAATATTTGATGGCTTGAACATAGCAAGTTCTGTTCGGATGTGAGGTTTCAAACTGGATACAAAGCAATTGAGGATCGCGTTCGATGGAAGATTAGTGACGCAGTTACTGGTGGCCTCAAATTCAGTCTGGTAATCATAAAGATTACTTGTTTGTCGTAATTTGAACAATGTGGCTTGGGGATTTGTGAAGCTGGATGGAGCAAAACGCAGCTCTAAGGCACATGCCAGTTCTTGCCAAGATGACAATTGTTGGTTGCGGAATATCCATTGAAACTAGCTAAGAGTTGGGCTAGTCATATGGAAGCTAGGTAGGTCGATACGCTACTCATCTGAAGTATCATGGAACGAGAAATAATGTTCAACTTGAAACAGCCAGTAGTCCAACGGTTGAGTGTCATCAAACAAGGTGAGTTCGCAGTAGGGTGGTTTTCTGGCAGGGGTGATGGGTTGGGTGATTTGTAGTGGCGATGCAGTCGAGGTGGGTAGTAAAGGTGGGTTGGAGGTGGTGCTCGAACTTATGTGTTTCCATGGGTGGTTGTTGGGGATGGTGGGCGTTCTAGTTGCTCTAGCTTCTTTAAAATCTCAGTGAGGAGGGTAGAGTGTTGGTTAAGGATGGTGGAGTGTTGAGCATGGTGATGGTGGACAGTTTGGGTGAGGTTGGCGATGGCACACTCATGGTTTTGAGTTGTTTCTTTGAGCTGGTTGATGTTTTCTTCAGTGGTGCGGGCTCGGGTGTTGTGAGTACCTTCAGTCATGGTGACTCTCAATGAAAGCACCAGTGCAGCAAATTCGGCTACTTCGTGCATAGCCAAGCTCCAATTAGAGAATCAGGGAGAGGAAGTAGAGAAGGGAGGAGATGGTGAGAATTATTTTTCATTCCTGCCTTTCAACTGTACATTTCATAGCCTTATATAGTCACAGCTACGCCATCTTAACCCAAACAGTTACAACGAAAATTAGGGAATATTCTGTGCATGTTAATCAGCAATTGACACCTCATCCTGTCATTTGCACTACAACTGGTAATAATTTCTAGAAGGAGATAAACAATGACTAAAGAGATAATCTCCTGTGATAAGGAGTGGGGTAGTAGGCTAAATCTAGGGAGGGACTAATTTATGACGTAGTCCTTGAGTGTCTTAGGCTGCCGAGCAGTACGCTTGGATCTGATAGTCGTCTGTGCTGCATCAACTGAGGTATCACTGGTGCTTGGACCGATGCCCGGGCTCTAGCTTGTATCAAAAGCAATAACTTTAATTATTTGCTAATATAATGCTTACTTAAGGAGGGGGGTTACATATTTAAAAAAGGAAGAAGAAAGAACTCTTGTACTATGAAGAAAACCCGAGGACTAATGAATGCAAAGTTGCAAACCCACCAGGTGAATTAAGAAAATGTACTACTTTAAACACGGCCGATATTCACTGTAGCGGAAATGCTTTCGGCTTGAGCCGGAGAAGATAAGCTAGTGGCCGTACATATACAAATCCTGTCGCATGCTCAACTTTACGGACGAACAGGCCAGATATTTTTTTTTATTAGTTATACTACCAGTTCAATATTAATTATTCCTAATAGTAAAGCGTACTAGTTCCAGGGAAGTCTAAGAGACAAAAACGCATCAAATCATCGTAGTAGAAGATCATCGTTGCAGGAAAGATGCTTCGTTGTAGCTATGTGGAGTGCATGAATCACCAGATCGATGCGCATTAGTCTGCACCCCAAGTTTAGTATCAAGCCGCCGTTCTCGGTAACCAAACAGGCTATCAGCATGCATATACGGCCAATCACAGTGCAAATAGATCTTGCTTAATTTATTAGAATATATTTCGACGTTCCATGTCACATTATTGGGTATTACCCAATACCCACCCCACCCCGGTTTGACGATTAAATTTTTAGGTGCACGCACAATCTTTTAGCACTTATTTAAATTTTCTTATAAAATAGAATTATCTATTATAACTATTTATTTTTAAAAAATTCGACTAAAATATTTTCAAAATAAATAATTATCATAAATATTTTCTCTTTATAAGAAGATCCAAACAAGTATTTAATTTACAAGGTTAGTATATTTTTAAAATTTTTTTATGTACCTATATAGTTATGAATTTTTTTTAGTATACCTATATAATTATGATTATGATGATAATAATACTATAAATACTAAAATATATAAACAATTTGAACTAGTTTTTAAAAATATATCAATTCAAAAATCACTCATACTTAGAAGTAATTTATATTTCTATAATATATCATGCTAAAATGTTGCTATATTTGATATTCTCACTGGTGGACCGGTAAATATAATACAACCCAACGCAACATGTTCTTGGCCACTCTTCTCGTTGATAAAAAGGTAAATATAATACAACCTAGGGCAGCACGTTACTGGGCACTATTCTTACCAGTAGACCGGTTAATATAAGTATATGATACAACTGGTCCCAAGCCACATAGTGTTCCACTATAAGTAGTTTGTAACACTCCCAAAATTTACAATTGAAAATTTTCATTTGTTATGAGAAATCATATATTAAAAATGGGGGGAGGGTGCTACCGCTATGATTTATATAAGATTGACCCCCGACTAATCTCATACTAACTACAAGGCTAGAGGGATAAAAATCATTAACAAAGATGATTAAAAAAACCATAAAAGATCAACATTAATTAATAAAACTAGAGTACGCAAATGTTAAAGTTAATACATAATTGAAATAGAGTACAAAACAACGCCTGCTATTGGGAAATAAAAACATTAGAAAAATATAAAAAAAATAATAATAAGTCTGGAGAACACCCTCTTCAACCCTCACTTTAAGTATATGGGATCATCACTCTACACCAACCAAGTCACCATATACATCAAAGTCAGCAAGGACATCATCTTCTATCTGTACAGACTCAAAAGGAGTCACTGCTTGTGGGAATAAACAACATCTATGATAGCCCCTTGCAGGCTAAGTTGCACTACACATATATTTAGTTGACATCTACATATAAGCACACATCACACGCCATTACACCCATAAGAACATGGTTAATAACATGACTCAAAGTATTAACTATATCCTTACCTAATAGGACTTTGAGCTTGGAGCACAAATCCTATGCCTCGTTATAGGAAGGGTTTTGCTTCCAATCTATAAAAATAGCATACTAGTCATTTAACCTTTTTCCTAGTCCTTTTACCTTTTTCTTTATTCCCTTAATTAAATATTAGTGATAATAATAATAATAATAATAATAATAATAATAATAATGTTAATAATAATAAAATATTAAACTAAATATATTAAGTAGGTAGGAGGGATAAGGGCACAACTAGAAAGGACAACAGGTAAGGCATTGGCGGTGGCGGCGCTGTAGAGGCAGCTGAGGCGGCGCATGGTGGTGGTGGTGGTGATTTAAAAGAAGGGTTTTGGGGTTGCAAAAGAGGACAAGAGTTAGGGTTTCTTTGGTGGTAATAATTATTCTAAGATACAATCGTTATTAAAACATGCCTCTCTTCTAAATTTTGGAGCAATTTTTGATTTTATGATGACGCTTTCTTAACTGTTATTAAATATTTAATAACTCACAATTCAATAATGGTTAGGAACCATTATTAAATCTATTAAAAATTGTTATTAAAAATTAATTTTGAGGTAGTGCATTTAGGTGATTTTGTGTTCAAATTAATTTGACAGGTCATGTTTGGGTTAGCATGACAAATTAGGTCTTTTTAGGTTTTGACAGGGGTGAGTTAGGTTTAGATAAAGCTAATTTTAAATCAAATCACTTTAGATTTAGGTTAAATTATACATTAACTACCAAAATTAATATAACACATTAACCATGTACACACGCATTAAGTTTGATTTCATGTAAGCGTATGATTAATAATGTGTTATTAATTTTTATTTGTTTATTATTATCAATTTTTAATGTTGTGTTTTTATGTAAAGAAAAAAGTGATAAAATTAGAATAATGTTGGCAGATAAATATGTTTGTAATAAAATTAAGAAAAATAAGTAAAATTTATATAACAATATATTTTTAAAAGATTTAAATAAATAATGAGATGTATAAATTTTTATTATCATAAATGGTTAATATCAAATTTATTTTGTTGAGTAGAGTTGGGTTAATAACTAGTCTGGTTGATGGTGGGTTGGGTTGACGGTAGGTCGGGTTGATGGTAGGCCAGGTTGATATTGGATCAGATTGAAGTTAGGTGTAACACCCCCAAAATTTACTACGGAAAAATTTAGTTTTGATAAAAAGGTTTAACATAAGTAGAGTAACAAAATTGTAAATTTTTGGGATATTACTGCCACACTTAGTACCAGACTGGTCCACTCCTACAATTCCAATACTAAGTGCTAAGGCTAAAAAGGATTATCATTAAACACCATTCTACACTTAAAACTATAATTCATAAAAGAACTTAATTGTTCATCATACAGAAATCAGAGTGCGGTTAAAGAGTTACAACCCAAAGGGTAACTAAAGTTTCCCAAAAAACAGAAAGCACCGTACGGCATGACACAAAAAGATACATGGTAAAATTAAAGGAAAGATAGAGTCCAGATAGGTTACTCTCAATCCCTAGGCTAAGTCTAGGCTCAACTCTCAACCCCGCTTGATGCCTCATAAGTGTCATAAACATCAAAGACGTCATCTCCTACCAGCACAAACTCAGATGGGTCTTCTACTCGTAGGAATGAGTAGCACCCATAAAACGAGTGGTCAGTACGCTACGTACTAAGTAAGGTAACCATATGGGTAAGGCCAGCAAGAAGCACGCAAGTAAGGCCATGCAAGAGAATAAATACAAAAGGCATGCAAGAGAATAATCCAAAATTACAAGATTAGGCCGAACTTATATTAATGATTTATTTTACATCTCTTTTATGTTAATTCCATGAGAGTATGGAAACCCCACTATTATAGTCGGTGACCGGAAACACTCCATAGAGCATAACACACCTACACACTATTATAGCCGGTGGACCGGAATCATTTAGCAGGGCAACACACACCTGACCATTATTAAAGTTGGTGGACCGGAAAGCATATAAGTAACCTCACTAGCCCCGACTCATATGGTGTTCCACTATAAATGATTAGTATCTTTCTATTCCTAATACTTATGGTTCACACATTTCTTATATTAATTCCGCGTGAGTACAGGAACCTCACTATTATAGCTAGTGGACCAAAAACACTCCACAGGTTAGAACGTACCTGACCACTATTATTGCCTGTGGACCAGAAATTATATATATCCTTACTGGCCCTGACTCACGAGGTGTTCCAATGTAAGTAAATAATATCTTTCCATAGAGCTCGAAATCCCCTAGTATTATAGCCGGTAGACCAAAAATACTCAATAGGATAAAATGCACCTGACCACTATTATAGCCGGTGGACCGAAAAATCACTCAGTAGGGCAAAAAGCACCTGACTACTATTATAGCCGATGGACCGGAGAATATATAACCTCGCTAGGCCCTAGATTGATAATCTTTCACTTTAAGTGCTTAGTGTTTTATTGTATCTTATTCCATATATAACCCCGACTAGACATGCACAACTCCCTCGACTTCCCGATAATTTTGTCCCATATCTTGGGACTTTTACTTCTTCTAGTGCATCCTAATATCCTTTCTCACTCTTTTCTCATTACCATGAATACTTAACACTAAGGCCCACTTCCTATATTTCTGAATCAACTTAATATAAATCTCTAGGGTTTTCTTCCAAGAAAACCCTAATTTGGCCTATATGGCCTAACCTGCCTCTATCCCATATGACTCATACTCCTCCAATTTATCACCTCGCTTGATTCTTCCCCACGTACGACATTTCGCTTCCCATATAATACACATGGCCATGAAATCCTAGTCGGTCATTCCAAAACTCTAGCAACTCTCTTTCCTAATACAATGTTATTCATTCATCACTCTTACTTACCACCAACTCCTCCGCATGATGCATATCTAACACAACCCATGATCCCAGGACTTCCTTCCATTTTTTTCCCACTGACTATGAACCCAAAACTCTTCTTTATTATCAAAACCATCACGTCTCTCGATCCACACTTGACATTATAACCTCACTATCCAACTCCTACACATGATCACAAAACCCCTAATTAGCTCCCCAAAAACCCTAGTACTTCTCCTTTCCTTTATGCCACTCACTCAACACCCAAATACAATCTTCTCTCTTGACTCACTTTTCCCACATGTGACACCCCTTCCATATTTTATCCTCATTCTATCCATTTCTAGTAAAGAAATGTCTCCCTTACACATTTCTCTCACTTAGGGTTTCCTCCCAAAACCCTAGTCAAATCCCCCATGCATCCTTACGTCATCCCACGTACTATTTTTCACATATGGACTTTAATCGCCCTAACAATTCTTCCCTTACCTTACTCGATCCTCAAATCAACTTTTCCTACGTAAAATTCATCCCCATACAAAGGCTAACCATCCCATGCAAACCCTAGACTTCCCATGCATGTTTAATCCATTCCCTTAATTTTATTCCTATTATTCCTCTTATTATCCACTCATAGGTCATAAGACAATTAGTCAATCATTACCATTTCCTAGTCAACTCACTTTCCTCATTCATTTCCATTTCTCTTACAACCACATTATACTACTTAGGACCTCCTATCATGTATGTCATAAGGGGCATTATTGCATAAGTACAATTCAAGTATAAGTAATAATATCACATTACACACATCATAAACACATGCAACTTACCTTAGCTCCATGTTTAGCAAGCTGCCACAAGAACATGACAATATAAAATGTGAAATATAAAAGCACACCCATCAAACCAACACACATAGCACATTCTTACACATAAAAGGCCTTAACCATATCCTTACGTAATACGATACCGGGCTTGGAGCATGCTCCTACGCCTCCTTAGGGTTTTGACTTGATTCACCTCTAAAGGGGAAATACTATGGGTTAATCTCCCTCTTACTAAAGATTACCCTTATTCCTACCCTACCCTTATCATAATCAATTATTAGGGCCAATATTGATAATAGTAGTTTTATAATTAAAAGTAAGGTTATTATTCTCAACATAATTAATCATACTACTACTAACCAAAATAAGTCTTAGTAGCTGTCGTGGTTTATGTTAAGGTAGTCATAGTAATATTCATAGTATTAAAGGTAATAGTTTTAATATTACTAATAAAAATATAATTATTAGTTTTAGTGGTAATACTAATATCGACTCAAACCGTAGTAATAATAATAATAGTGATATAAGTAATATAAAATTAGTGACCATAATGATACTTAGATTAACAATGCTAGTAGTGATAATAGGTTAGTGATTATGAAATATTGACAAAAAGACAAGTTAACAATAATAATATTCATAGTAGTAGTAGTAGTAGTAGTAGTAGTAGTAGTAGTAGTAGTAGTAGTATAATAATAATAATAATAATGGTGGTAATATTAATAATATTTCCCATCTTAAGAATAATACTAATGAAGGTCCTAGAAATCATAATAGTAGTAGCCTTAGTGATAATATGGTCAGGTATAATATAATAATAATGATGATAGAAATAATAATAATAATAATAATAATAATAATAATAATAATAATAATAATAATAATAATAATAATAATAATAGTAGTAGTAGTAGTAGTACTAGTAATGATTGTAATAATAATAATGTTAAGCATAATAAGAATAATAATTGAAAAGGGTAATAATAATATAGAGGTCCCAACATTTACACTAATAATAAAAGTGATAATGACCAAAGTTATTATTAATAGTATTAGTAAGAAAAAAAATGATAATAATAATGATAATAATAGTAATAATAATAATAACAACAACAATAATAATAATAATAAAGATAATTATAATAATACTAAAGTTGTAGCCTTTTAAATAATAATAATCTTAGTTAGAAATATTTATGAAGTTAGGTTAAATAATAAGAGTGATAACATAATAATAATAATAACAACATTAATATTATTATTATTATTATTATTATTATTATTATTATTATTATTATTATTATTATTATTATTGTTGTTGTTGTTGTTAGGAGTAATGATATTAACATTAGTAAAATTACTAACACTTATAAAAAAAAGGTTTAAGGGTTGGGGAAATTAGAATACTACCTAGGGTTAGTGGCGGAGCCGCTGGTGGCGGTAGCGGTGGTGGTGGATGAGGAAGAGAGGTGGAGAGATGAGGGTATAGGCTAGAGGAAAGGGAATGATGGGGTGTTTGAGGTGGTGGAAGGTGTCTCAGGTGGAGAGGGGTGGAATGAAGTTGGTGGTGTGGCCAAAAGTGTCGGCACACGGTGACGGGTATGGTGGTCGAAGGTGGTGGAAGTGGAGGAGGGAGAAGGAGAGGGAGGAAGGGAGAGATAGAGGTATGGGGAGGTAGAGTGAGGTCCCCTGGTTGTTTTTGAGGGTAGAGGTGGTGTTATTGGTGGCAGAATTGGTGGTGGGCGGTGCGTGCGAAGGGTAGTGAAGGGTCGATGAGGGTTGATCGGGAGGGTGGTTTTGCATGGCCGGAGTGGCTTGTGAAGGGCAAGAAAAGGGAGGAGGGAGGCTTATTTCTACAAAGGGTGGTGCAGGGAAGGCATAGGTTGGCATAATGGGTGGTGAAAATGGTCGAAGACGGAGGAACAAGGGTCTGTTTGGACGGTGGCGTAAAGTCGTGTTTCTGGGCTGCGAAATCAAAGACCCGATTATGGATGCCTATGGGGGTATTTATTCGCTAAATTGAGGGGGGAAATGACGAAGGAGGAAGAGGACAAGAAGGGTAGGTGAGGCAGGTCACCGGCTGGCGGTGGCAGGCGACGTATGCCTGCAAAATTGCAAGACATGCTTGGTCGGGGTAAGGGACAAAAACAGAAATGGAAGGCATGCGTAAAGGGGGAGGATGGGTTGGTTGGGTTGAAATTGGAAAGAAAACGATGGGGGAGAGTAGAGAAGGACGACCAGATGGAGTAGGTGGCTGTCGGTGGAAGAAGGGTTGTAGGGTCGGGTTGCAGTTTGCATGGGGAAGAAGATGGAAAGGGAAAGGGGTGGGTCGGGCAGTCCAGGGGGAAAAAGAAAAGGAAAAAGAGAAAGCTGACCAGGCGGCTGGTAGGGGGCCAACAACGCGGGCTTAGGCCATGTGGAACAGGGAAGCGGGAGAAGGGAATTGGGCCGGCCGGCTAGCCCATTTCAGGGAAGGAAAGAAAAAAGAAAGGAGAAAGGAGAGAAAGAAAGAAAAAGGAAAAGAAAGAAGAAAAAAGAGAAAGGAAAAAGGAAAGAGGAAAAAGGGAAGGAAGAGAAAATAGATGGGATGGGGTATTTTGGGTATTTGGTATTTTAGATTATTATTTAAAATAATAATATTTATAAAATAATAATTAAATCGCTTCTTAGATTAATTTGGGCTATTTTAAATAAATTTTCCTTAACTTCCATTTTAATTAGCAAAACACCCTAATTTTTTCAAATAAAATATTTATTATTTTCTTCTTTATTTGCCTTAATTAATTCCCTTTTATTTTACTAAAATAATTTATATAATTAATTTTTCTATTAAATCCTTATTAATTTGGTCATAATTTCTAAATTAGGATTTTGGGTATTTCATTAGGTTACAATTTATGTTTAGGTCGGGTTACTTATATTTGAGTAAGCATCAGATCATATCAATTTTAAATTGAATTTAATTTGATTAGATCAATAAATTTATCAAATTATATCGAATCAAATTTTATAATATTTGGATCATACCAAATAAGTCAGGTAAACTTTTACCAGCTTTAACCTCAACTCACTCCCTCTCTACCCTAATATAAAATTTTCTCTACCCTAACCCTAACCCACATTTTCTATCTCTTTTTTGACATTTGTCTAAATTCACTATTTGCATTACTTTTGATTTGAAGCTTTTTATCACGTGTTTAGAGGTTTCATCCCCAACACACCCAATAAGAGAAACTTCCCACACACAATCTTACTGAGCACTATGCTGAATATGCATAACATCCCAAAATAATAGCACATAGTGATGTATAGAAGGGACATCGAGTTATACTTGAGATATAATATCGTTATTAGCAACTATCAGGAAATAAGGGAGCCCCTATATTCACATGGCTCATTCGCAAGATGGTTAGGGTAAGTTATGGGCTGTGACAATATCCTGCACCCAAAATTCTTAAGCATCCTCGTTTGCACCATTGAAAGTTCCCAACATTGCTCCCCTATATCTAAGGCATTGTGCCCTTGATAATTCTTCCACACTCGCCCAATATTAAGAACATACCATATAAACACCATATGTTACTCCAAAAGGCTTGAAATCTAACCAACATCTCATAACCAACACAACTTGTTGTGACATATCCTACCCCTTTGCAGTAACTTATTCATGCACACTTGAGATTGTCTTATCACATGACCTCCCAAAAACTCATTTTAATGACTTAAATCCTACACCAAGTCATGTCCACCAACACTCCTTGTGAATGGACCTATGCGACATTCATGAATTCTTAGCTTCCCTCATTCGAAGTTGGTCATCCCCCAATATGTCTAAAATCAATAGGCTACCTACAGTCCCTAGGGGTACACACCACCAATAAGGAAAAAAAAATACTTGGTGACTGGCGTAGCTAACGAGTTGTTCTGATACCACTTTATAACATGCTTAAAGGTTTCCGGCCTAGCATTCTTAGTGAAACTAGCATCCAACACATAATCCTACTAAGCACTGTACCAAATATGTGCAATATCTCATAATAATAGAACATAAAAATTTATAGAAGGGATAATGAATCATACTTAAGACATAATATCGACATTAGCAACCATTAAATAATAAGAAAACACCCATATCCACATGGTTTATTCATAAAATGCTTGGAGAAGTCACCATGACATTTTTTTATCCATATACTTCTTAAGATTTGTAGGCTAGCCCGACTGTAACACCCCAAAATTTACACATTTTTTTTTAAAAAAAATACTCATAAATTCTAGGGATGTTACCGCCACACTTAGTACCAGACCAGTTTACTTCTACCGTTCCGGTACCAAGTGCTAAGGCTAAGAAAACATTATTAGTAATACCATTCAAATTCAAATTTATAAAAACAGGAATCAGAGTACGTGTAAGTCTTATATAATTCGAAATACCGGCTATTATTTTTCTAGATAATAACTAAACAACCTTAGTAAAATTGTTTCGACAATTCAAACATAATAAAAGATAACATGAATCATAAATTTAAAAAGGAAAACGGCCACGTCACTCTAAAGATTGATCCAGCCCAGCTATCACTCTGCCCCTCCTGATGTCCCGTAGACATCGATAGCATCAAAGTAAATATCTCCTACCTGCAACAGATCAGACGGGCCTTCTGCTCGTGGGAATGAGCAGCACCTATAAAACGGGTGATTAGTACGCTACGTACTGGGTAAGGTAACCGAATACTAAGGCCGACACATAACACATTAATTCATGTAGGATAATGATCACATACGATTACAACCCACACATATGATACATAGAAGCATAAAGTGAAATCACTTATAATCAATAGGTCCATACGTAAGGCCCAAAAAGGTCCAGATTAATTATTTAATCTTTCTTTTATCAAATGTAGATACACACCATGTTCTTTATCAGGTCCATATGAGTACGGGAACCCCACTATTTTTGCCGATGGATCGATCTCCATGGCACTTTGGCTCCTGGCCACTATTATAGCCGGTGGATCGGTCACTTAGGGTATACACCCTACCACTATTATATGCCGGTGGATCGGTCTGGCCCCTTCTCGCACGGTGTTTCACTGTAAGTAATTAATATCTTCTCATATCTTATCAACATATAAGGTTTGGTTCGTTGAGCTCGGGATCCCCTACTATTATAGCCGGTTGATCGGTCACTAGGGTAAATTACCCTACCACTATTAAGCCGGTGGATCGGTCTCCAGGCTACCGCAGTACCTGGCCACTATTATGCCGGTGGATCGGTTTGGGCCTGGCTCAACATCTTCCACTTTACGTATTTAATAATTTATGTATCTTATTCAGATATTCGTTTCAAGACATGCACATCCAGTAACGTATCCCAATAATACAATAACCCTAATTACCATGAAACCCAAACTCTACGTAAGTCATCTTCCCATGCATGCCCTAGCTCCCATACAAACCCTAGCTTCATGTAAGCCCTAACTCCACGTAAACCATATCTCCATGCAAACCCTAATTCATACACAACTTTAACTCGATGTATACCACACTCCCATGTAAACCCTAGTTCATACCATCTTAGGCAAACCCCAACACCACGTAAACCATACTTCCATGCAAACTCTAACGCACATGCAAACCCTAGCTCCACGTAGACATACTTCCATGCAACTCTAATCCACATGCAAACCCTAACTCCACGTACTACACTCTCATGCAATCCCAATTCATATGCAAACCTTAACTCCACGTAGATATGCTTCCATGCAATCCCTAACCTCAGGTCATTTTATGCAAACCCTAACATCATACCATTCCATGCAAACCCTAAAATCATGTCATTTTATGCAAACCCTAACATCATGCCATTCCATGCAAACCCTAACGTCATGTCATTTTATACACACCCTAACATCATGCCATTTCATGCAACCCTAACACCATGCCATTTCATGCAACCCTAACACCATGCCATTTCATGAACCATAACAACATGTCTCAAGTCATATCATACAATAATGACATAAACATAAGCATAGTTCTCATGCCATAGTTTATTCACACCAATATACTTCAACTTTACAATCATTCCATATGCGAAATAATTAATAATAACGAACATAAAATACATGGCATATCAAACACATAGTGCATGCAAACACATAAATGGCCTTAGTAGACCCTTACCTAAAACGTCACCAGTCTTGGTGCACGCTCCTATTCCACTTGAGGGATTTGATTGGGTTCGCCTATTATATCAAAGCATACTAGAATTAGACTCTCTTATATAATTTTATTATCCTCTAACTTATTCCAAGATTTAGTTTTTAATTAAAATACTACTACTTAAAAATTAACTATAGAAACTATTACAATTAATTTATTATTTTCATTCGAAGAGGGTGGTGACCTAAAGGTTTCTATCCTTCACCCAAAATAGAAATGATAGTATAATAATGATGATGATAATAATAACAATAATAAGAATAATAGTAATAAAAATAATTAGTAATATAAATAAAGTATAATAATATTAATGATACTTTTTATAAATAGAATATTAGATATTAATGATATCGAAATTCTTAACATTAAAAGTTGGATTTCTAACCATCCCACAATGATGAACATAATACTATTCAGAATTGTGATAATAAAATTAATAATGTATATATACTTATATTATATTTTAATAAAGGTAATAATGATAATATAATTAAAATAATGTTGAAAAATGTTAATAAAATTAATAAATGCGAGGCATAATTAAAACTTAAGGCCTCTTTTCTTCCAGTAATAATCACAGTATCAACCAAATAATTATACTAATAATAATATTATTATTAATATTATTAAGAATAACATCAATTATGTAAAAATCTAAGTAAATAGGTAAAGGCCGAGATAATTACTGTATCTTACTCAATAATACTCCCACACCTATAAACAAAATTTAGAAATTAGAATACAGTCAATATTACTAATAATAATAATTATAATAATAATAATTAAAGTTGAATTAATACTAAAATTTTGGCTAAAATTAGAAAAATTATTAATAATTCGAAACTAAGTATTTAAAATGTCTATGGCATCACCTTGAGTTGGAGGATGTAGGTGGAACCGATGGTGGCCGGAAAATGGGTCTAAGGGGGTTAAAAATTAGGAAAATAGGTGACGGAGAGGAAGAAAATTAAAATAATTATATGGGGTTGTAGAGGATAATTAGTAGAAGTTAATAGTTGGTTTAATAGGTGTTAGAAGTGGCAGATGTGGTGGTGGACGGTGGTTCACTGTCTTGGGATCAAGATTCTTGTCGAATCAACTAGCCAACTTTGGATGATTATAGAAACTTGCACACGATGAATCGAGGGATGATGTTAGTTTAGTTAATTAGATAGTATTGCAGGGAAGAGATTGGTAGCAAGAGGTGGTGTTGAAGTTGGTCGGAGGAGGATAAAATGGCGTCTGATGGGGCGGTGGTGCACAGGCACAACTTAGGGTTTCGGGGAAAATAAAATCCCGAAATCATGCAAATGAGGGGGTTTTATATTTGGGGAGATTATATTTTAATTAGAGAGGTTACTAAGTGTTTAAATTAAGCCGAAGGTCGGGCGGCAAAAACTTGAATTTTTGCCGACTTCGCGAGGCAACAGTGCACAAACGAGCGGGAGAGAGAGGCAGTTGATGGTTTCAAATGAACGTGCAGATCTAGAGGAAGAAAACGAGCGGGAGAAGAGCCGGTCACGCCACATGTGGCCGGCGGCGCCATTTTCGGGGAAGGAGGGAGGTGGGTGGTTACGACGTCGGGCGGAAGGAGGAGGAAGAAGATGGGGGGGCTGGCCGGCCGGTTCACGGGGAAGAAAAGGAGGGAGACTGGGCGGTTCGGCGCAAGGTAAAAACGTTTAAATGAAACGGCGCGTTTTGGATAAAATAAGGCCTGAAGGACGGCGCTTCGTTCTGCCGCGCAACGGTAATAAAAAGATAAAGCAAAACGCGGCGTTCAAGAGAAAGAAGAGGTAAAACGCGGCGTTGAGAGAAGGGGGGCGGCGACGACGACGCGCGGGCTGGGCCGCGCTGAAGGAAAAGGAAGGAAAAAGAAATTGGGCTGGCACAACAGGCCCAATTCGGGGAAGAAAAAGAAAAAGGAAAGAAGAAGAAGGAAAAGAAAGAAAAGGAAAGAAAAAGGAAGAAAGAAAAAGGAAAAAGGGAAAAAGGAAAGGAGAAATAATTAGGTTAGGGCCAATTAAATAGATCTGAATATTTAGGATATTTAAAATTAATAATATTTAAATAAAATAATTTTTAAATCCCTTTTTAGGCTAAAATAGGCTTTTTAAAGGATTTTTTTTTCCAAAATTTCCATTTTATATTAATAAATCTCTCAAATTTTATTTAATTTAATTATTTATAAAATTAAAATTAATTTGAAACTATTTTATCTTTCTTAATTTGAATAAAATAATTTATTTAAATAATTTTCCAAATTAAAATCCTTAATTAGATAATATACCAAAATTTCCTTTACTTAACCTATTTATAAAATTTCTCATTAATTTGTCATACTAAATTTCCTTTTATTTTAGTAAAAATAATTTACTAAATCAAATTTTCAAATAAAACCTTATTTAAATATAATCTTTAAAATTAGAAAATTTCGGAGTATTTCACCGACCTACTCACTTTTGGTGCAGATAATGAGTTTCATATAGTACAAGTGAAAGAGCAAGGTTTAGGAATCAAGACTTCTTTACTATTTCCTCTATGTCTCTCCAACCCATCATCTCTACCCATCCCTAATTCATGTTTCCTCCCTTTGTTTTCCCTACTTCTACTATAATTTGATGTTCTTCCATCTTGTACACCCACCGGAGAAAGTAGACAATTCTCTATCAAACCTTTTCGATATTTTTACTAAGTTTTAGTTTGGTAAGATAATTCATTTTATTTTGTTCTACTTGCGTCAAATACAAGAATGGGACGTTTTTTTTGGTGCACCAAGCGAAACATGGGAGAGAAAATTTTATTAGATAAATGAAAAAAATGGCAGCAACTTGGGAATAAGATCAACGAAAGAGGCATGGAGAAGGTTGTCAAATTCTGTGTACAAAGATGATTCTACCCTTAAAAGTTTTTAACTTTCTTAAAAAAAATTCAAAAACCTATGGGTCTTTACTGATCGACCGTTCTTTTTCTCGTTCTAGACCTTCAAAGTTACTGGGCCACTGGTTTTTTGGGCCGATTTGTTAGTTTGGTTTTAAATAATGTGGTCTATCTACATTGATGGAAAGTTTTAATGTACCAATCGGTGATCCTTTTTTATGGTCCATTTGGATTAGGATGAATTGTGGAGAAGATAAATATTACAAATTAATTTATCTAAAGAAAATAGAGGTGAATGAGGATAAATGTTTTAAATATTATTAATCTAACATATGTAAATTAAGATAAATATTTTAAAAGTAATGTTTAGATCCAGGAGAATTAAGGCTAAAAAAATGCACATGCAGAGGCTCACGAGTCATTATATGCGTGGAAATAACCGATTTCTCCGATTCCCTTCCCCTCCAGCTCTCATTTACGGATTCTGAATTCGATCATTTTGTCAAGCGATATTCATTCTTTATTTCTCTTACGTTAAGGATTCATTTTGCCAGAAATGGAAATTCTAAGCTTGTCGATGCCAGCCCACGCCCAACCCAATTCTTGTTTGTAGCCGCTTCCATAATTGCCTAATACAGCCACGACATCGCCTTTTCGCTTCCCTATTAGTAACAGCAGAGGAGACAGAGAAACGGAGGCAGATAAGGGTCAGAGGTATGATTTCTGTATCTTGGTCTTGATCTTTTTCCCTCGTTTCTTGGTCTTTTTTCCGGCTGAATGATTCGATCAAACTTTTATTGTCTCGGTATTGCTATTGATTAATCTAATTTTTATTAAAACATTCTACTCCGTACTCTTTTTTTGTGGGTGGGGGGGCATATATGTATAGTTTTGATTAAGTCGCGCTTTTTTGTCTTCGCTTCTTGCGCTGCTCTTTACTGATTGTTTTCCGTCTAATTCGCTTTTATTTTTTATCTTGATTCTTCGGAAGAACTGTCTTTTAGTTACGTTGTTCAGGTGTCTGATTCTTGTCTTCTGTTTTTTTTTCCTTGGATTGGAGGGGGGAGATGATGTAGGGTGTAAGAGTAAAGCAAATGATCCTGCATGAATTGCACCCGATGATAAAAATCTTTTTATCCTGAAAATTTTGATATGCTTTCATGTTTTAAGTTTTGTATATGGCCTCATATACTGTCCCAGATATCATGACCTATATTTGGTTGAAATTATTAGTACTGTTCTGTTGATCTGATTTTGTTGTGATGTTTCTGTAGGTTAATTCTAGAGTTTGCCCGCAACAGAAATGGAGTTTAGTATGAGGCATATGGCTCTGCTTACTTCATTTTTTGGTCTTGTTTCGTTTGTACTTGGAGTCGTTGCTGAGAACAAGAAGGTACGTACCTATTGGTATGCTCTATTTTTTCTTTGATTGTAAACATGTTGTAAGGTGTGAATACTTGAGTTTTTTGGGGTATTTAACGTTTGAAATGTCAAATCCCGTGAATACTGTATGGGGCTGGATACTATAAAGGTTTACAGGATCAGTGATTAGTCTGATAATTTTGTATCACACTCATCTTTTCATTCATGGTTCTACCAGATTAGAAATCTCCATCACCGTAGAAGATTTTTTTTCTATTTTTTTCCTTTTAAATCAATGTTTTCGACCTATTTATATGTATTTATCCCCTTTCACTCATGTTTTCTGCAGCCTGCCTCTGGAACACCTATTAAGGGAAATGGTGTTGTTACTTGCGAGTTCCCATCTGATCCAACTGTGTACTTGGGATATATGTCTGTGTTATTCCTGATTTTGTCCTCCATCTCCGGATACCTGTCCCTATCGTACCCTTACAAGAAGAAATCCATCCCTTATGGTGCTTTGTTTAGCAGCAAGACCTTGGTCGTTTTCTTTAACATTGCATGGTAATGAAGCAAACCTTCATCTCCACATCATCTATTCCTGTGCCTTACTCTCTGACTCAAACGTACATGGGTTGTGATTCGTGTCTCATTTTTAAACAGGATGACAGCTGGATTGGCAGCGGCATTACTTTTATGGCCAGTAATAACTGAGCAACTCCACAGGACGCGAAACGTTCACCACAACCTGGACTATGAATGCCCGACCGCTAAGACTGGCCTTGTCGGTGGTGCTGCATTCGTTTCTCTTGACTCTTGCCTCATCTGGTTGATATGCCTCATGTTAGTTTCTAATGCAAGGGAGGATTACTTTGAAGAAATCGAGGATGCGGGTAAAGTGGATCGTACTCAGGTTATCGATGTTGATTATGACGATCATTAGCTGTGGGTTAGAAGAGAAAAGCCTGGCTAGCTAGGGTCGTTGGTAATGCAGAGATATTTAAATAAGTGGAAACCAAACCTTGATGGATGGATGGATGGTGGTTAGTATTGAATGAAACTACTACTATGAATGTTGATGGAAGTTTATTTGTAAATAATAGTCATTCCTGGTGTCAATTTGTTTTTCTTTATCTTTTAATTAGCATGCTCCTTGAGGATTATATGCCTTGCTTTTCATTTTGTCCCTGCCTCTTCCTCTTAGATTGAGATAAAGAAAAAAGAAGAAGAGGGAATTGAGCTAATACACGAAAGGGGGCTCAGCTGTCCCTGAATAGAAACGAATAGAACTTAAATAATGAGAAATTCAGTAGAGCGATATCTTCTGCTTACTCAAAACAAACAGAAATTAGTCTACTCGTCAAGATCCTGGATACTGACATTGGGTTGAGGCAATTTTGGGCCACGAAAAAGAAAGACTAAGATTACACGTAGTACATCCCTTTTTTTTAAAAAAGAAAAAAAAAAAAGGTTTACACTCAATACATGGAAGGAGACACGCAGCTGATGCGATGCCTTTTATTTGGGTACAGATTAAGACTTAATTCTAATCATACACTGGCTAATGTAAGCTGAGTGAAGCAAATTGGGTAGACATGCACTGTTCTGAATAATCAGGACTCCCACAGGGATTGCGGTTTGGAATCGATTTAACAGGCCATGACATCGGCACCACAAAATCCCTGCAATATATAAAGATATACATAGAAGAATACAGATGAGTTAGCAAATTACATAGATATATGAAGTACGATAAATACAAACCTACAGACATACGTACCCTTGAGTAGATTTGTATTGACACCGCTGAATGGTATCCACCTTATAATTATCGTAGAATTTCTGAATAGCCAATATCAGTCCGTCAATCTTGGTTTCTGGTAAGACATCCCAAACTTTAATCACTTGTACCTGCTGCCTTGAGTTCTTCACAAGGTGAATATCAATACTCCAAATCAGAAACAGCTTCCCATTGTCTACTTTATATTTCTCTACCTCTACCAGTGATCCTGAACACGTCCTCCTGATCTTATGAATACCAGAGTCCAGTCCTTTCCGTTGCTGATCATGACGCCAACCACCCGCCAATTGTTTCAATAGACACAATATACTTTTACGAGTCTGGGTGCTTTTTATGTGTCCCATCGATTTCCAGAATGAATCAGTATAGTAAACCTGCAGTAATCATGCATGCATCAAATCCAAATGTGGAGTAATTATTGACAATAATGCATGAGCTAGGAGAATTTATTTGATTGCAGAAATGGCTCGTCATATATATCATTTTATACCTTCCACCTTGCTTTGTCAAGCTGTAGGAACCTTGAGTTAAGGAGAGCATGAAATTGGCATGTCTGAATCATGTTATAAAATATAACATCATCTAGCTTCTTATCCTCATCTGCATCGTGGTAACATCCACGTTTCATGGCATTGATCACGAGCTCCGTCCATATAGAGTTACTCTTAACTAAGGTCGCACCATTCCCTAATACCCAAAGGCAGTATCTATATGTACACACCATGGACATCCATTGGAAGCAAATACTATATGTCAGTCCATATTGCATGGTTAGTAATTATTAAAGATACACACACATATATATATATATACACGTACCTTGCTCTGGTTAGAGTAACATTAGTTCTCTTTAAGTTTGAAAGGAAACCAATTGATCCTTTGCTATTGCATCGAACAGTAGAGATAATGATAACATCTTCCTCACCTCCTTGAAATCCATCAACTGATCGGGCACTAACACTGAAGTTGCTTTCCTTGTCTGAGCAGTACTTTTTACCAAGTCTTTCCTGAATCGCCCTAACTTGACCTTTGTATGGTGATATCACACCCACACTAATCTTCTGTTTGCTGGAAACATGACCTGCACGATGATCGTGTCTAATCACAATGGTGAATTTAACTCGGCCCTTCTTTGGAGCTAATTTAAATGAGTGATTATACAAGATAATCACATTTTTTTCACTTAGCTCCGAACAAGCTGTAAGCAGATCAAGAGAGATTAACAAAGTTAAATGATTCGCACCTTCGTAAATTCTAGAAACAATACGATCCACCACGGCTACTTCCATCATATTTCTAGGGCTATGCCCCTGACTGAAATCCTCTATTCCGTTGTCTATATTTATGAAAGAATAGGATCCGTACATCTTATTTGGTAGAAGATGCCGTTCGTAACTTCCTCCTGCAACATTTGGTGCATTTAAAATCTGGTTTTCGTAGAACGCCTCATTTGGGAATTGGCTAATTGAAGGATGCATTCTGTACTGAACATTCAACAGAAGCTTCTTTTCGCCTAGCAATACTAGCCTCTCAAATAAACTTCTCCCAAATCCAGCCTTCTCTGAAATCTGGAAGAGCATATAAATTATAAATTAATATATTGTTGGGAAATATCCGTGATTACCTCAGTTTTGAGATCTAAAATAAAATCTTCAAAACTAAGAATACAAGCACTATACAGAATAATAACAAATCAAAGAAGAATTTATCAAACTTGAATCTTTATTGCTATCCTTTCAAGCTATACAAGAATCAAGAACACTCTCCCCGTGTTTTTATTCTTACCAATTAATCAAGAACAACCCTCTTGATTAATTCACTCAATGCCGAAACCCCGTTTCAATTGAGAATTTCCTAGATCTACTCTTTAGATCTATCGCACACCCTCGGGTTGTATTGTGCATATGCCTCACTTTGCATATCTCTCTATTCTAAAAAAAAGAGCCTTTAAATAGGCTTCAGAAAAAAACCTAGAACTAAATGTGAAACGTTACAAACCTGAGGATTAAAAACAACCATAAAGTTTGGTAAAAGTAACGGACGAAAACAATCAATACCTTTAATAAAAGGCCTTAAATGTCAATTAATACTCTAATTGACTATACCATCCGTTTCCTAAGGACTAATTAAACATTTGTCATAAATGTATTAATTGACCATAAACCCTCCTTAAGTTACGCACACAATCCTCCACTCTAGGTCCTTCCTAACCTCCATCACATTGGCTTGAACCCCGGTTTGAAAACCAACAAACCTCCCCTTCAAGCCATATGTGACCGCATTCATGATCAATTCATATGATCATAGCATCGTCCTTCACCAAACGATGCCTCCCCTCGAGCCAAAGTCCCTGCAACGCTGCTTCCTGCAAGCTTGAAGAGATTCCCTTTGGTCTTTGTTCCTCTCAAGATCACCTTCCCTCGTTTAGTGACCTTCATCCATCCAAACTCCATATGAATGGCATAACCCAATCCATCCAATCGTCCCAATGATATCAGATTTCGACCAAGTTTAGGAACATAGCTCACATCTGCTAGCTTCCTCACTCTCCCATCATGGGTCTTGATCTCAATCTCACCGGTTCCTTCAACTTTGACCTCCTCTCCATTGGCCAAAGCAACAGACATCCCATCACATGCCTCTAAGGACTTAAACCAATCCTCCCTGCAACATACATGTTGGGAACATCCTGAATCCAGGATCCAACTCTCTTTCCGTGCATCCATCCCATGCACCAAGAGAACATCAACATTATCATCCTCATCTATAGCAGCTCCCGCGCAATCCATCTCCTTTTAGTCTTTTTTGTAATCCGGACACTTCCTCTTGAAATGCCCGACCTTGTTACAATAAAAGCACCTGATATTTGGGTTAGACTTTTTCTTACCCTTGGAGCGCCCTCTTGCATATAGACTGGATCCATCTCCAGAAGTAGATCCCCCTTGTCCTGCCAATTTTTCCGCCTCAAGCAAAACCAAAATTGTTTCTTCCAGAGAAAGTGTCTTCTTCCCTATCAACAGGCTAGTCACCACTGGACCAAACCTCTTCGGAAGAGAAGCTAATAACAAGACTGCCTGATCCTCATCCTTAAAGGATTCATCTAAACTCTTCAATTGGGTGATCAGTCCATTGAATATATTTAGATGATCTTGTAGGTTGCCTTCATCTGCCATCTCGAGCGGATCGTACTAGTTGCACGCAGCTTCATATCCTCCCACTTGGAATAATCCACATCTGTGGGCTTCTCATCGTTCAGGGTAGCATGCAGTCCCTGCTGGATAAGAACATCTTTGATCATACTCTGCCATAGCGCAAAATTGTTCCTTCCATCAAACAATTCCATCACTAACTTCCCTCCTCCCAAGATCTTGTCCATCTTCAATCTGACTTGAACCAGCAGATAGATCCGACACAAACCTCGGCTCTGATACCACTTGTTGGGAAATATCCGTGATTACCTCAGTTTTGAGATCTAAAATAAAATCTTCAAAACTAAGAATACAAGCACTATACAGAATAATAACAAATCAAAGAAGAATTTATCAAACTTGAATCTTTATTGCTATCCTTTCAAGCTATACAAGAATCAAGAACACTCTCCCCGTGTTTTTATTCTTACCAATTAATCAAGAACAACCCTCTTGATTAATTCACTCAATGCCGAAACCCCGTTTCAATTGAGAATTTCCTAGATCTACTCTTTAGATCTATCGCACACCCTCGGGTTGTATTGTGCATATGCCTCACTTTGCATATCTCTCTACTCTAAAAAAAAGAGCCTTTAAATAGGCTTCAGAAAAAAACCTAGAACTAAATGTGAAACGTTACAAACCTGAGGATTAAAAACAACCATAAAGTTTGGTAAAAGTAACGGACGAAAACAATCAATACCTTTAATAAAAGGCCTTAAATGTCAATTAATACTCTAATTGACTATACCATCCGTTTCCTAAGGACTAATTAAACATTTGTCATAAATGTATTAATTGACTATAAACCCTCCTTAAGTTACTCACACAATCCTCCACTCTAGGTCCTTCCTAATCTCCATCACATTGGCTTGAACCCCGGTTTGAAAACCAACATATATATATAATGAAAACTGTATATATTAGCAAAAGATAAAATATGTGTGTCGAAATCGATGGAAATTAACTAAACCTCGCTTTGAACCATGGCTGGTAGTTGTTTATTATCTCCTATAAGAACAGCTTGGCGTACACCGGGAAGCTGTAGTGGAATAGCTCCCTCACATTCTTTAAGTTGAGCAGCTTCATCTATGATCACCATGTCAATTTTCCCATGTTTGTGCATTTTAGCTGAGCTCGAAGCAGTGCAGAATATCAAGCGTGAGTTGTTCAGGCAAAAACTTCTCATTTCATGGACGAGGGAATCGTGATCTTTGAGCTTTGGAAGGACATTTTTTATCATGTCATTTAACTTTGCATCAGTAATAATTGAAGGAACGGATTTTAAGCTTTTAAGGCATTCTTCTCTCTTCATATTATCAGTGACTCCTCTGCGTATCTGATCTAGGGCTCTTACCATTTCCTGCACGGCGTGTACACTGATGCAAGCAGCTGGTAAATGAGAGTACAGAATGTTGATACAGAACAGCAGTTTTTCTTGAAGGGAATCGTATCTCTTTCTTGCAAATCCCTCAAAGCTTAGTGATTCAGTACTAGAACTAGATTTCGTGCTCCCCACAAGGTTCTGATTAGTAGCCATCTTCTCCTCCTCCTTTCGATTTCCTCTGTTGTGATTCTCCGTCTTGGTGTTCTCCTTCATAACTCCCATAGCTTTCCATTTGGATGATTTCTCTTTTTCTTCTCTTCCCTTGCTGCAATCTCCATCAGCGTGCTTACTACTGTCGTCCCCGCCTCCTCCACACTGTTGCAAGTATATATTATACTGCTTTCGAGGGTCCTCAAGGAATGACACCATAGAGTCCAAACAATGCTTCAGGCCCGTAAAAGGTGAGAGACATTGAGCGAGGATATCTGTTCGATAATCAAGAAACAGATCGTGAAGTTCATGACCCTCATCATCTATAGTCGTCATCCTTTTCTTATTCCCAAAGACGACTACATCCCCCACTGCTACCTTCCTATCGGCAGAGGAGAGACGATCATAGTAAGGACCAGAATTTAACTCATCGACTAACAACTTCATAATACGTTCGGCTACTTGAAGTATGGCCATGTTTGTAGGAGCACAAGCTAGAGTCCTGCAGTTTGATTTTAAGAGAAGAAAGAGTAAGGATGCAACAGTCTTTGTCTTGCCTGTACCTGGAGGTCCCCAAATTAGCCTGAGTACATCATTGTTGTGACTGCAGTTCTTCATGGAAATGATTCTTAGAACCGCAGATCTTTGTGAGTCGTTCAGGTTGAGGGAATTAAGGCTGTCCATCACACTTGGCCCTGATCCTTGGAAAGGATCAAAATCTTCCAGGGAATGGCAGCGTTTGCAGTCGTCGTTACTCACCTGTGAAATCCATCAAAACTTTCATTCTTATTTTTTACACGCAAGTTCATATTAGATATACAGTTATCAATGGGAAAAGAATCTATATGGACTTAAAAAGTAACTAAATGGGTTGGAATTTTAGTTGGTACGAGAATATGGAGGGACTTACCGAAGTACTAGGAGGGTACTTAAGAACTCTCCCAATTATATTCAAGTTCATGCCTTCGGTGTACTCCAACGCGTTCCATATACGAAGATTTGTAGTCATGTTCATCAAGTATGTAGCAAATAGCGTTTTACATTCGCCACCATATAACCGATCAACATCGATTTCCCTACACGCCCTGACTCGTACTTCATCATAACTGTCGTGGGACACATATCTTTCAACAAAAGCTATGAGAGTGCTGCAAGGCGCCGGCATTACTTTTTCTGCCTTGTTTAGATCTTCAATGCAACGAGGTATTACTTTTGTAATAGCAATAATATCTCCAGGCTCAGGTTGATATGCTTGATCTTCTCCTCTGTGACTATCACCTTTTATAGAAAGATTGTAGTATAAGTTCTCCGGAGGCTTAAAGCCTTTGGAGAATTCGATGGATGATATCTCACATGATGATGAGGATGGATTATTATTATTCGTAGACAATGCTTGGAGGCCTGCGTACAGGTTCGCTCGTGTTTCTTCAACAAGTGGAGTCTTGAAAGAGTTGAGGTAATCAGTTGGTGAAGAAAATGTCGTTGGGATTTCCTTCACCTAGAATTGCTCACGATAAATAAGTATTAGCAGCTCATAGTAGTGATTAAGAGTAGCTAGTTATTGAATTATTACTATGCGTGCTTACACCCGGGGGGGGGGGAGCCAGACCTACTGCATGGTTTCCGGAGACACCATACAGTTCTGATTTATATACTAATAATTCCAAGGAATGTGTTTTTGAACCCGAAGAAGGGGTGGGTCCATTAAGGAATTATTTAAATGGTTATTTAAGATAATTAATTATTTTTAAAATTTTTTAGTCTAATTGGATATAATGGTCACCGATTAGTGAAATATAAATGATTCATCAAATCAAGTGGGAATTCGATATAAAAATATTTTATTTTGATGAAATATCATTAGCTATTAAACTCATAGCATATGAAAATATTGGCAAATGATAGTGAATATTAGATATTTATATTTTATATTAAAAAATTATTTTTAGAAAATTAGTGGAAACTATTGTAAGTCTCTTAAAAAATTCTAGTATCCGCGTATCACAAAAAATGTAGTATTATTTTTATAAATATTAGATATTTATATTTTAAATTAAAAAATTACCTGTAGTAGGTGGTAGAAATTATTGTATCTAAAAAAACTAGTATGATTCTCGGTCGTTACTGTAAAGGGTAGTTCTTACTAGATATATCTCATATATATATATATATATTTAGGCTCTTATATAAACTATTATTTAAAATACAAACGTAGGAACCCTTAATTATTGTTAGATCTAAAAAATTTAAGGGCCGATATTAAAATAAATTTAAGTTAGATATTTACTAAATCTTAACCGTTGATTAAATACTAATCTAATAATTATGATTGATTCTTATACATGTATCTTAAAAATGATGTGTATAGGGTTTCACCCAGTATATATATATAACAATAGTATCATAGTAAGATCATAGAGCGAAAAGTATGTAGGTAACAAGATGGAAAATAAGCAGTTGATTTTTAGCATGTATACCTTGTTTTTGTAGAGCTTGTTGTTAAGTACGTCTGGTACGGTCCATAAAAATACAACATTCAACAAGCCTGGGCTCTGAAGGCCACGGGTGCCACTGCTGGAGGCCGAGCTCTTCCTGCCGTCTCTTGTCGATGCCATGCTAATAGAGATTTGATCTCCCACTTGATATACGGCTGATTTTCGCTATATATGGATGGAGGTTACGTCAGGCCCGCGGGTACAAGTACAAAACACGTGTTAAAGCGCGCATCCTTCCTATGCAAGAAAAAATTAATTTGTAGAGCAATCATTAAAGCCGACTTCTGAGTCCAAATTGCAAATTGCTCTTAAAGCCGGCCGACTTCCGAGTTCAAATTGCAAATTTAAAAGCGAAACGTGTTCGCTAATGTGGGGGCGTTTTGTTAACGTCAAAAATAGACCTCCCAAATTTTCTTAACAAAAAACACGGAGGAGACTAGTAGTGCTCTTCGTTTGGATCAGGGTAAATTGAGATAGGGATAATATTAAAAATTAACTTAGGAAATGGAAGTAAATTTGAGTGAATATTTTAAAATTTTATTTGGATGATATTAATTTAAATTTAGTAAATTGGGGTGAATGTTTTAAAGTTTTCGTTTAAATTGAGGTGAATGAAGATTATAATAATAAAATAAATAATATTTATATCCTTATATTAAATAAATAAGTCATATTGAGAAATATTTTGGTCGTATCAAATCAAAAATTTACTTATTTTTTTACCTTCACCTTCGTTACCCTCGAAATCGAAGGTTAATAAAAACGAGATTAATCGAGGTGAATGGAAGTAAAATATTAATCTCAATTCATCCAAATAAAATTATTAATCTGATACCCAAACAGAATAAATAAATTCATTTACCTCCGTTGACCACCTTCGGCTCCAAAACAAACGGATCATAAAAGAAGGGAGGAGGGGGGGGGGGACTGTCGGTCAAGTTTCGGTCCTCGCCTTCATCGCCTCATATTCATCTTCATTACTTTTGTTCCTGCGCTGTCTTCTTCTTCTTCTTCTCTCTCTCCCTAGTTTTCACCTTCTTCGTCAGCTCAGCTATCAGCTTTTTGTCAACTCAGCTACTCCATTCTCTTGCTCGAATAGTTCTTCTTACCTGTAATTAGTTCGATTTCTGGTAAGTTTTTTGAGGAATTTGATTGATTTCATTCTTAAATCACACCATTGGCTCCTCAATCCTGCTCGGAAGGGCTAAAACTTATCGATATCAGGATGACACTGAAAGTCGCCGTCCGCTCCGCATTGGTAGAATATCCTAGATAAAGTTTGAGATAGAATGGACTCTTCTTGGAGGAACAAATCTTCCACTAAACTCATATACCTTTGCGCGCGCTAGAATTTTGTTTCGTCTATTAGATCGGCTACAGTAATTTGACGTTCTCATTCTTTAGTTTCATTTATCTATTAGAAATTTAATTTAATCTGATTAATTTCTTCATTCTTGAATTTCTTGTAGTAATTTGATCTTCTGCCCTTTCCTTCCCTATCTGCAGCAGCGAAGCAGCTTTTCCTTTGATTTTCTACTCTTCAATACTTCACTAACCTGTGGGTAGTATGATTGGTGTGGACATTGGCCCATCAGTACTTATGCATCAATAGTTGGAGTCCCTGCTGGTAACTCGGCTTTAGTCTTTAATATTTTTTTTGAATGATCTGTTGGGAGGGGAGGAGAGAAGCTGTTGTACGTGTGACAGTAGAAAAATGAGTAATTAAGAGTTCAAATATGGGACATGATTAATGAGTGTATGATTCCTTTGTTGTCTACTGCAGCATGGTGATTCTTATGGGATGTGCTTAGCTTTGATTATTTGTTGAATTTTCCTTAGCTTGGTGTGATGGTCTTAGCGTATGCCTATTGGCTGATTTTCGCTATGCTGAGGGTTTGTTTGTTGTTCAGCTCGTCGAAGCTCAGCCGTGCTTTGTCCTGCTGGGTGCTTTTGTTTTAGTTTTAATTCCGAGGGTCTGACACTCGTTTCTTCTATTTGTATGTAATCTTTCACGGTACCCTAAAGTACAAAAGAAAGACACAGAACAAGTTTGATTTACATGAAATTGGTTGGAGGGAGGGGAGGGGATTGTCAGGTGCAAGGATAACAGATAAAAGTATAATATGGGAGAGAGTGCTTTTGTTTTTATGCCAACATCCTATGGTGCCAAGTGGTTGAGGAGTGCTTGGGGATGGTGCTACTATGATGCTTCAGCATTTCAATAAGGACGATTCCTCTTTTGCCGGAGGACTGAGGCAATATATACAGTAAAGTATGACCGACCGGTGATATATGTACAGGAGGGTGTTCCTTATTTTTTTTATAATTAAAATATTTTTTTCTTAAGATTATTAGAAAAAAATGTCATAATGTTTCTAAAAAATAGACATCAATATTCCTCTTTTTCCGGAGGACTGAGGCAATATATACAGTGATGTTTGACCAACCGGTGATATGTAGAGGATGGTGTTAGTTTTTAATTAAAAAAGTTGAAATATTTTTCTTAAGATTATTAGAAAAAATGTCATAATATTTCTGATTTTTTTTCTAAAAAATAGAGATTTGTATTGATATACTTTAGATAAAAAAATATGTTTATATATTGATAATTTTAGTAGAGTTATAGTAAAGATACGTGTAATAATGTTGAATGATTAATTTTTGTATAATAATGATAAAATTTTAAAAGTTTAATTGAGTAAAATTTGTACGTTGGTGAGCAATAAATATAATAATATTGACCCCCTCAAGGGTGGTTTCTAGTGTATAAGCATATTACCTATGACCAAAGCAATCACATTGGAAACTTATCATGTATATGTCTTTGTACTCTATATTATATAGAGATGAACTAAGATAAAACTTGGGAAGGAGAGGCTTCTTAAGATCTAGTTCTACGGTAATGCAAAAGAAGTTTCCTATTGTAGCTTTAGAGTTGCAGGAGTTAAATTTGACAAACTTACCAATTTACTTGAGCTTTTCTAGATTTCCATAGTATTCTAATGGTATTTTAGGAATCCTGAACCAAGCTAGAGTTAAGGTCACTAATGTCATTGATGCTAAAAAATCTAGCATCCATCCTTAACAATTAGATATTGCTCATATATTGTCCATGGTCCCTATTGAGAATGTGCTCATCCTCAAACATCTTCTGTAGTTTAACAACTCGTTTGTATAGTCCAGACGCCACATATCATAAAGCTTCAAAGTCAAAGCTTCACATCTGAGCATGCTATCATGACTCGTTATTTTTTTTTCTTCACATTTTGTCCAGAAGGTTCTAGAATATTTTAAAGTTGTGTAGACTCTAATGGAATTATATAGAAGTATCAAGAAATGTGTAGATCTTTATGTAAATAACTAGAGATGTCCTAGAATGGTGTGGAAATCTCTATAATTCCAAAGGCTAGAAAAATTATAAAGGGATCTAGATGAGTCTTCCAAAATATCTTATAATCTAGAAGGGTTTCTAAAAATATCTATGGGTTGTGGAATATCTGGAACCTTCCACCAAAGGGGGAAAATGGAGGGGGACCACAACAATAAATATAGGACCACCCCATTTTCTCCCATCATCATCCAAGTTGTAAGCTCTCTTCTCTCTCATTAATAAGGAGTTCCCTTCACACACACACACACACTCACTCACTCTCATATTCTCTAAGTTTCCTAAATTTCTCCAAGTGTTGGTGTTCTTACTCATCCTCAAAGGCTTGGAAATAGCCTAAGCATTGGAAAGGTTGACTTAGTGAGCACTAAAGGAGTTGTACTTCTAAGTGTCGCACGGGAAAGACTTAGGTGAAAGGATTCACCCTATGACATATGGTATTAGAGCACTAGTAAAGGGAATCCTTAATTACATGGGATTGTAGCCATTGCAAATGATGAGTTAGAAAATAACCCAAGTGAGATGACTATCTCCATAGAAACCCATGGTATTGAATATGAAAAGAAGAATAAGGGTGTTGTCAAAGATAAGTTGGTACCGAAGGACTGACCCTCTTCACTTGAAGGAAGGGTTATTCGGGTGGAGAGATTGATGGATGTGTCGGTGGAGAGACTTAATATGTTGGATGAATATCTTATTGAAGATATTCATGGGGAATTACTTGGTGTCATCAATCGCTTGTTTGAGGAATTCTGAAGGGATACGGACACCCTAAGGGAGGAGTTTAACACGCTTAGGGGGGAAGCATGTTACATTGAGATGGGATCTCAACCAAAGAAGGCATGTCCGGAATACTATAGGGCCAAGGGTCTCAGGCCATGTGACACCCGAGTATGGACGTAAGAGTGATGCTAAAGGGCTTGATAATTTCATTTGGATGGTCAAAAGATATATGCATCATGTAGGTATAGATGATGATGATGATAAGATTGATACTCCCACACTCTACCTTGAGCATGATGCTATGCTATAGTGGAGATGTCATAGTGATGAGATTGAAATAGTTATGGTGGCAATCAATACATAGGAGGACTTCAAGAAAGATCCTAAAGCCCAATTCTATCCCATAAATGTTGAGGAGGCTATGGTTAAGAGGTTAAGGAGTTGAAAGCAAACCGGTACCATCAAGGATTATGTTAAATTGTAACACGCCAATTTTACTACTAAAAAAATTATTTTCCAATGGAAGTAGATAAGTAAAATAGTGGGGTTTAGCGACGTGATCGACATAATTCTGGTTTATGTAACCATCCTTACATCAATCACAAGGCTAAAAACTTTAAGGTAATACAAGGAAATTAGAAAAAAAAACACATTTATAGTAAAATATTGAGTTTGGAGTTTTACTTTGAGTTTTACAATAGAAAAACACAAAAGGAGGATACCATGGGTCAAGAGTCTAAAAAAGGTATCCAGTTAAATACATAATCTAGATAACATATACTATTCACTCGACCCTAATTTAGATGGAGTCACTCATCCCCGCATAAGGCATCATAGGCCGTAAAATCATCTCCGTGATCCTCTGAAACCTGCACATAAGATCCAAGGCCTTCAGCTTGTGGGAATAAGCAATAACCATAAAACGGGTGGTCAGTACGCTACCTACTGAGTGAGGGAACAATACTATCAACATAGGAATACAAATAGCACATGCTTCCACATTAGATAATAAAGTAATATAACCAAGTAAATGAAACATCTTATAAGGCATATTATGATCCAGATCCTTTTATTATGTATAGTCTATTTTCATTCTTTTATATTTGTTGAGTGTAGGAACCTCAGTATTCTTAAACCGATGGAACGGTCTGAAACTCTTGGGGAAAACACACTCAATCCACTATTCTTTTCGGTGGAATGGAGGTTAAAAATATCTTCTCAGGGCAGAATACTCCCGAGCCACTATTCTACCTTGTGGAACAAGAATACATATAGAAAATATATCACTTTAATCATAACTCACATATTTTTCCACTCTAAATCATTAGTATCTTTCCCAATGGTTGTGAAGATATGTTTTATTTCACGATGAGTAGGGACCCTACTATTCTTAAATCAGGGACAACACACTTGAGCCACTATTCTTTCTGATAGAACGGAGATTAAAAACATTATCTCAGGGCAAAATGCTCCCGAGCTACTATTCTTTCTAGTGGAATGGTATACATATATATAGGTTTAGAAAAATAATCACTATGGCTGTACTCACGTGCTTTTTTCACTTTAAGTGATTAGTATCTTATTCAAGATTGATTTTCAAGCATAGAACATAGTCAAACAGATATACATATAACATAGGCCTAAATCCTTAAGTCCTGCCAAACCCTAATTACACTTCCTTTTGTGTTCATTCTCCCATGTTGGTTTTTCTACTCACATTATATTACGCCATCACCCAAATCCCATCATTAGTATCATACCCAAAATACAAAACCTAATTCCCATGAGTTTGCTTTAATAATCTCATTTCGATATGCTAATCACTGAAGTATCCAAGCCCATATTCCATAGAATTTTCATAACACTTTCGATGAAATTTTAATGACTTCTAATTCCAATAGATAATCTCTAAACCCTGAACATGGAATACTAATATTAACATTTCAAGATAGCTTGCCCTAAATTTACTATTAAACATTTATGAACCTTAAATAACAATAATACTCCCAAAAATTACTCAAGTTATTATTGTCATAATTTAAACCTCCGAACACATTATTTCTCCAAGTCCCCATTTATCATCATACCTCATGAGAGACCTTAAGCGCATTTACTGCAACTCATTCAACCCATATTTCATACTATAAGATATATTTTCATAATTATGAAATTATCATCATTCAACTCATGTTTCATACCATAGATATATTTCCACAAGTCTGACGTGATCATCATTCAACCCATATTTCATACTATAGATATATTTTCACAAGTGTGATGTTATCATCAGTCAACTCATATTTCATACCATAAGATATATTTTCACAAATATGATATTATCGTCACAAATCATAACATAATGATATCTCTTACCAATTCTTATTTTCTTTCAACATAACATTCATATCATCACAAATTATTAATATCAATATATGTTACATAATATAGCAACAATATCATGAAAAACACATTTATCCATACAAGCAAACATCATCAAAAGTCTTATGCAACAAATAGTATCCTTACCAATTAGGACATCGGGATCTAAGCATGCAAATCCTAGACTTCCTCCTCTGAAGCTATTGGAATACCACCTACGAAAATATTAAAATTTACCATTAGGCTCAAAGAGTTAAATCAAAGGAGAAATCAAGGTAAAGAGGGTAAAATAGGTATAGCCATAGTCAAATAGGAGCTTGAGATGTGTGGTGGTGTAGAGGAATGTGTGGAGGAGCTATGGTTAAATTTTGGTGGTGTTTAGTTGAGGTTTGGGGGTAAAAATAGGGATGCATGACCAAAGGAATAAGGTTACACAACTATGTAGTAGGCGATGCAACTTCTAGTCAAGAGAAAACAAGATGCATGACCAGGCGGTGTAAATTTTGCATGGCCGTGCAGAAATAAGTTGAGAGGAAAAATTACATAGGAATTTGCATGGGTATACAGAAATAGGTTGAGAGGAAAAATTATGTAGGGTCAAACATGTAGGGGTTGCACGACTATGTAGTAGGAAGCGTTGCATGGCTGTACAACAGGTAGTGTATAGACATTGCACTCTGTGATGCTGCAACACACGAGAGGAAGAAGAAGGGAAAAGAGGTGGCGTTTGGCGGTAATAGTTAGAAACTATGAGGGTGAAGGTTGGGGCGACCTTAGTGGTCGGTCCACTAACCAAAGGGCGGGGGAGTGGTTGCTGAGGTGGTGCACGGTGGGGGAGAAGATGGTACAAAAGCCAAAAATAGGGAAAGAAAGGAGAAGAAGAAGAAGAAGAAAGGGAGAAGGAGGAAATGAGAAGGAGGAGGGAGCTCGGTAATAGCTCTTTCGCACAAATATTAGCAGAGTGAGGCAAAACCAAAGAGAACAAAGAGAAATAGGGAGAGTTTGAGGTGTATATATATATATATATATGTACATGTGTGCATGTTTGGTGTGAGTCAGGGATAAAGAAAAAGAACAGGGGGTGTTGGCGTGCAACGGTAATGATGGTGATTGTGTAGCTGCAAGATGATGGTGATGGTTGCAGGGGATGGTTAGGGTAGGGTAATAGCTGTAGGATAAGGGTGGTGATGGTTGATGGAAGTGTTGTGTGAGAAGAAGAAAAATGGTAGGGGAAAGTGAGTGTGTAGAGTGTGTGATAGGGTGTATTTGGTAAAGGATAAGGATGCAGAAGGAGAAGAAGAAAAGAAGAAAGGAGGTAAGGTGATAGGTGATAGATGCATAAAGGTGATGGTGCAAGTGGATGGTGCAAGTTGCATAGATTCAAGAGTTGCAGCTCAAGTTTGGTGGGAGGAAGAGAAGAAGGAAAAGAAAAGGATAAAGAAAAAGAAAAAGAAAACGAGAAAGAAAAAGAAAAGAGAAGGGTTGGGGAAAATTAGTTTAGGGTTATTTTATATTAGCTAGAGGTAATTTGGAATAGCAGAAATTTTACCAGGTTTTGATTTTGGTTTACGAATTATGGTTTATCAAAGTTAAGGTTTTTAGAATCGATTAAAGTTTCAAAATTAAGGATTTAGGCTAAGGCTAACATAAGATTTATTGAGATTAGCATTAGATTAGGGTGCTAATGATGTGGAATTAGACTAAGCAATTTTTTAGGTTATTACATCACTACCCCCTTAAAAAAGACTTTGTCCCCGAAGTCAACAAGGCTGGGATAGGGAAGAAGAGGAAAGAATATAAGGGAACAATTTTGGTGGTTAAATCCATCAGAGTTATTACTATACTACCAAGTACTACCCCTTTAAAAGAAGGAAAACCCAAATTCTACCACACCTCAGCTGAAGAGCTCGGGGTATACCTCGCGTATATCCTTCTCAGTCTCCCAAGTCACTTCCTTTGCCCTATGATTGCTCCAAAGAATCTTCACAAGAGGAAAGGATCTTGTTCGGGTGTGTCGATCAGTGTCAAGAAGAAGAAGAAGAAAGGGAGAAGGAGGAAAGGAGAAGGAAGATGGAGCTCGGTAATGGCTCTTTGGCACTAATATTAGTAGAGTGAGGCAAAACCAAAGAGAAATAGGGAGAGTATGAGGTATATATATATAAGTACATACATGTGTGCGTGTGTGGTGTGAGTCGGGGAAGAAAAAAAAGAACAAGGGGTGCTGGTGTGCAACGGTGATGATGGTGATTGTGTAGCTGCAAGATGATGGTGATGGTTTTAGGGGATGGTTAGGGTAGGGTAATAACTATAGTGTGTGGGTGGTGATGGTTGATGGAAGTGTTGTGTGAGATGAAGAAAAATGGTAGGGGGGAAAGTGAGTCTGTTGAGTGTGCGATGGGGTGTAGTCAGGTAGGGATAAGGATGAAGAAGGAGAAGAAGAAAAGAAGAAAGGAGGTCAGGTGATGGGTGATAGATGCAGAAAGGTGATGGTGCAAGTGGATGGTGCAAGTTGCATAGATTCAGGAGTTACAACTTATGTTTGGCGGAAGGAAGAGAAGAAGGAAAAGAAAAGGAGAAAGAAAAAGAAAAAGAAAAGAGAAGGGTTGGGGGATTAGTTTAGGGTTATTTTATATTAGCTAAAGGTAATTAGGATTAGCAGAAATTTTAGCAGATTTTGATTTTTGTTTACGAATTACTGTTTATCATATTAAGGTTTTTAGAATCAATTAAAGTTTTGGGATTAAGGAGTTAGGTTAAGGCTAGCATAAGATTTATTGAGATTAGCATTAGATTAAGGTGCTAATGATGTAGTATTAGACTAAACAAATTTTTTGGGTATTACACAAATAATATAGCTCCTTGATGCTTGAGATAATAGATATGTCAGAGAAGAACCGAGTCTTCTACTTCATGGATGGGTTTCAAGCATGGGCGGAGCAAGAGTTGAGGACCCACAATGTCCAATACCTTGCTTCAGCCATAAGGGAGGTAGAGTCCCTCAACTAGTTTCAGAAGAAGAAGAAAGACAAGCCAAAGAAGGGTGACCTATATAAAGGTGGGAGAGAGAAATAACACAAGGAAGGGGACCACCTAAGTGGAAAGGAAATCATGGAGGGGGCAAGGATCACTTTACGAAAAGAACATACTTCATTTGTCAAGGGGATCACATGTTCTTCCATTGTCCTAAGAGGAAGTAATTGAATGCCCTTATTAATTCCTTTAGAGAAGAAGAGACATTGGGTGAGAAGGAGGTACAAATGGGATCAATGTGCTTCCTAAGCTCACTCAAGGCCAAGGATAAGGAGGTGCAAAAGGGGGAACCTAAGACATCCAAGGACTTGATTTATGTCAAAGCTGAGATAAATGCCAGAGATACAAAGGTGTTGGTGGACACATGAGCCACTCACAGCTTTGTGGCTGAAGGGAAGCCATAAGACTCATAATTAAATAGTCCAAAGAGATTGGATAGATGAAGGCGGTAAACTTAAGTTCAAGGCTGATCCTTGGTGCTACTTGAGGTGTACCCATTTGATTGGCCAAATGGGAAGGCATGGTAGATTTAATAGTGGTGCCCATGGATGCCTTCAAAATGGTGCTTGGCTTGAAGTTCGTTGATAAAGTACGCCCACTTTCCTTCTTGGATGCTAACACTATGCTTATTTCTAAGGGGCAAGAGTCCTATGTTGTGCCCCTAATGAAAGAAAAAGGTGGAGTCCAAGATGTTTTCTATTATGAAAGTATCTAAAGGATTCAAGAAAGGTGAGGTCACATTGTTGGCCACATTGAAGGAAGAGTCCTATCCTGTTAGGATGAAAGTATCCAAAGAGATTAATAGAGTATAAGGAGTATATACCTCACACTCTCCCTACTTTTCTTTGGTTTTGCCTTACTTTGCTGATAGTTTGTGCCAAAGATCCATTACCGAAGCTCCATCACCCTTCTCCTTCCCTTCTTATCCCTTTCTTCTTCTCCTTACCTTTCCTTTCCCTATTTTAGCTTTCGCACCACCATCTCCCACAACTGTGCACCACCTTGGCCACCACTCAATGGCATTTATCTGGTGGACTAATTACAAGGTCTCCCTAACCTTTCCCCTCGCCATCGTTGGCTATCTCCGCCGACCCTCACCTTTTTTCCCTCCATATCCCTTTGGTTTGTTGTAGCATCATAGTGTACACGGTCTACTGCATGGCCATACAATGCTTAAAACACTTGTTGCATAGCCATGCAAGGCCTACATGGTCTGATCGTGCAAAATTTTTGTTCTCGACTTAATTCTGCACAACTGTGCAACTTTTGCACCACTTGGCCGTGCATTTTCTTTTTCTGTGGACCCATTGTGCTCTGGTACTGCACAACCATGCAACTTTTGCACCGCCTGCCAGTGGAACTTCTTTCTTACCCGTGCACCCCATATTTTCACCTGCAAACCTCAACCAAACACCACCAAACTTCTACCATAGCTCCACCACACATTCCTTTACACATTCACACATATCAAGCTCTCATTTAACTATGGTTATACCTACTTCTACCCTCTTTACCTCTATTTTCCCATTCAATTTAACTCTTTGAGCCTAACCATAATTTTGGCTATTTTCATAGGTGGTTTTCTAATAGCTTTGGAAGAGGAAGTTTAGGATTTTGTGTGCTTAGAGCTTGTTGTCCTAGTTAGTAAGGATACTATTCGATGCTTAGGACTTTCGATGATATTTACTTGTTCGAATAAATGTGTCTTATATGATATTGCTGCTATAATATGTGATGTATGATAATATTGATAATTTGTGATGTTATACATGTTATGTTGAAATTATATAAGGGTTGTAAGAGATACCATTATTTTATGATTGTGCTAATAACATCTTATATGTGAAAATGCATCATATAACATAAAATATGGGTTGAGTGATGTTAATATCATACATGTGGAAATATATCTATGGTTGAATGATGATAATATCTCCCTTGTGGAAATAAGTTCATGGTATGAAATATGGGTTGAATGATGATAATGTCATATATGTGAAATTATATTTTGAGGTATGAAATATGGGTTATATTTATAAAAAAAAATTATTACTTAAGGTATGAAAAATGGGTTGAAGGATGATAATGTCAAAATTGTGAAATTATATCTATAGTATGAAACATGGGTTAAATGATGAGAATGTCATAACTATGAAATTGTGTCTTATGATGTAAAATATGGGTTGATTGAGTTGTGGTAAATGGGCTTAAGGTCTCTCATGAGGTATGGTGATGAATGAGGACATGGAAAAATCATATGTATAGAAGGTATAATATTTTATGAAATAAACATGTTAATTGTACTGAAATGGTAACATGGTCATTATGGGATATTAATGAGGTTTTGGTAACTTATGTTCTAGGAGTCTTAAAATTGTGATAATAATAGCTTGAGTAATTCATGGGGATATTATTGTTAATTTAGGGTTCATAAATGCTTAATAATAAATTTAGGATAAGTCATCTTGAGATATTAATATTATTATTCATGGATTAGAGAATAACTATTGGGAGTTAGAAATGATGAATATCTTAAACGACGTGTTATGACAATTTTATGGGATTTAGACATGGCTGCTTCAGTGTTTATTTATATATCAGGATGAGATTACTAAATCAAACTCAAGGAAATTAGGTTGTGATTTTTGGGCATGATATTAATGATGGGATTTGGGAGATTCGTAATATAATGTGCTAGGAACAACCAACATGGGAGAATGAACACTAAAGGAAGTGTAATAAGGGTTTGACAAGAATCGAGGTTTTGGATCAATGTTATACGCATATCAGTTTGACTGTGTCCTGTGCTTGATAATCAATCTTAAATAAGATACTAATCACTTAAAGTGAAAGTGCACGTGAATACGGCCATGGGATTATTTTTCTTAAATTTATATATATGTGTTCCTATACCACCGGGTAGAATAGTGGCTCGGGAGCATTCTGCCCTAAGATGATATTTTTAATCTCTATTCCATCATAAAGAATAGTGGCTCAGGTGTGTTGTCTCCGAAAAGTTTCAAATCATTCCACCGGTTGAGAATAATGGGGTGCCTACTCATCATGAAATAAAACATACCTTTACAACCCATAGGAAGTATACTAATGATTTAAAGTGGAAGAATGCATGAGTCAGGACCATGGTGATTTATTCCCATTCCACCGCGTAGAATAGTGGCTCGGGAGCTTTCTGCCCTGAGATGATGTTATCACCCCCGTTCCACTGGAAAGAATAGTGGCTCGGGTGTGTTATCTTCGAGAAGTTTTAGATCGTTCCACCTGTTTAAGAATAGTTGGGTCCTACACTCATCGCACATAAAAGAATAAAATGGACTATACTTAATAAAAGGATGTGGCCCGTATTATGCCTTATAAGATGATCATTTACTTGGTTTTTTCTCCTTTATCATTTAATGTGAAAGCTTGTGCTGCTTGTATTCCTATTTTTAATGGTATTGTTCCCTTGATCAGTACATAGCATACTAACTACTGTTTTATGGGTGCTGCTCATTCTCATGAGCAAAAGGCCCTGGATCTTTTGTACAGGTTTTAGAGGATCAGATATATGACTTTGAGGTTTCTGACGCCTTATGTGGGGATGAGTGACTCCATTTATGTCGAGGGTCAGGTGAAGAGTATCTATTATTCGGGTTATGTATTAAATTGGATACCTCTTTTGGACTCTTGATTCACGGTATCCCCCCTTTTTGTTTTTTGTATTGTAAACTTAGAGTAATACTCCAAACTCAGTATTTGAATTATAAATGCATTTTTTATTCTAATTTCGTTGAAACACTTTGAAAACATTTAGACTTGTGATTGGTGTAAGGATGGTTGCATAAGCCAGAATTATGTTGATCACGATGGTAAACCCCACTATTTTTACCTAGTTATTTCCACTGGTAGTAAAAATAGGGGTTTTACATAATTGATTTCTCTTCCTACACAATTTAGTCAATTTATGGTTAGTTACGACTGCCAAATGGAGAAATGGACTCATAATGATCTCATTTCATATTATTTGTAGGAGGAAGAATGATTGAAGCAAGATAAGATTGAAAGTGCTCATATAGCATTTGCCCCTAAAAGTTAGGGCATGAAGAATAAAAATGAAGCTACTCTTAAGGGTCTATTAAAAAACAATACAAAAAGGAAAAAGATAGCTAATTTTTTTGCAATAATACTGGACACGTTAAGAAGAATTGTCAAAAGTATCATGCATGGCATATAAAGAAAGGTGCAATACTTGCTTTGGTCTGTTCTAAGTTTAATTTAGCATTAGATACTAGAAACACTTGGTGGTTAGATTTTGGTGCTACTATTCACATAAGTATTTCTATGTAAGGTTTCCTAAGCTGTAGAAAGCCCAATGATGGTGAAAAACATATCTATATGGGAGTTGGAAAAGCAGTAATGATTGAAGTGATTGGCACTTTTAGGTTATTGTTAGAATTGAGCCATTATTTGGATTAGAAATATGCTTTTATTATACCATCTTTTAGATAAAATTTGGTTTCTATTTTCTTATTGTACAAATTTAGTTATTATTATTCATTCAGAAATAATAAATTTAGTCTTTCATTAAATTCAAATGTTATTGGTACTAATTCGTTGTCTGTATATTATAACCTATATTTTCTTGATGCCATCACTTTATATCATGAAACCTTGTATGCATAATAGTGTGGTACTAAATGCAAATTAAGTAAAGATAATTTAGCATAATTATGGCACAATCTCTTAGATCATATCTCATAAGGAAGAATTGAGTGACTTGTGTCTGATGACATTTTAGATTCCCTTAACTTTATAGATTTAAAAAATTATGTTGAATGTGTAAAGGGAAAATATACCAAAATAAAGAAAACAAGTGCAAATAGATATTTGAGCGTCTTAGAATTGATTCACATGGATAGATATGGATTGTTCCATATAGATTCTTAAAATGGTTAATAGTATTTCATATCATTCATAGATGATTACTCATGATATGGCAACCTATATCTCATTTAAAAAAAGTCACAGTCATTTGATGTGTTCAAATCTTTTAAAATTGAGGTTGAGAACAAACTCAATAAAATAATCAAGTGTGTTAGATCTGACTATGGTGGTGAGTACTATAGCAGATCTGATCGTGGTGTCCATGACCTTTTGCTTAATTCTTAGAGGAGTGAAAAATCATCCCATAATACGCCATGGCAGGTTATCCTAGTATGAATGGCGTATTTGCAAGACAAAACCAAACTCTTAATGCCATGGTCAGGAGTATGATTACTCATTCTACCTTACCAGAGTCACTTTGGGGAGAAGCACTAAAGGAAACAAGTTACATTCTTAATAGAGCAACAACTAAAGCAACTACTAGAACACTTTATGAAATTTAGATAGGAAAAAAACTTAGTTTGAAACATTTTTCATATTTGGAGATGTCCAGTTGGGGCTAGGCCATATAGGACACATGTAAATACATTAGACTCCAAAATAATCAGTAGCTATTTTATTAGTTACTATAAGCTATCAAAGGGCTATAAGTTCTATAATCCCACATTTAGGTCAATTTTTGAGATAGAAACTATCAAGTTCTTTAAGGATCTTGAGCTTATAGGGAGAAATAAGGTTAGGAAAATTTTCTTTGAGGAGGAATTGATTACAATTACTACTATTATCTATGTTAATGTGCAAGTCGCTACGCCTACCATTGATCAGGAGGCAAAGTAAGAACCTCTACAAGACAATGTTGAACAACACCAATTGATAATGAGGTGATTTTTCCATAAGATCAAGCTTAATAACTTCTAGAGCTAAGAAGATTCACCAGAGAAAGGAGAAGTGTTATCTCAGATGAAAATATTATATTTTTCCTAGAGTATGAGGTAGGCATTGTGGTAATGGAAGATCATCCAATTAACTTCCATCACTCCATGGAGAGTTTGAAATCTCAAAGGTGGATTGATGCCATAAGTAAGGAAATAAAATCTTTGATGGATAATCACATATGGGGTCTTATCCCATTTCCTAAAGGACAGAAACCCATTGGTTGCAAATGGATATTTAAGACCAAAATGGATTCAAAGGGAAATGTGGAGAGATATAAGACACATCTTGTCACTAAGGGTTTTACACAAAAGGAAGGAAAGGATTTTAAGGACACCTTTTCTTTGGTCTCTTCTAACGATTCATTAAGAGTAATCATGACATTAGTGACATATTTTAACCTTAATTTATATTATATGGATGTAAATACCACTTTTCTCAATAGTGATATTGAGGAAACTATCTATAAGGTGCAACCAAAAAATATTGTGTTAGGAAACCCAAAGAATATGGTTTGTAAAGTGAAGAAATCCATCTATGGGCTCAAGTAAGTGTCTCGACAATGTTATTTCAAATTTCATCAAGTTATCACCTCTTTTGGTCTTAATATGAATTTGGTAGGTGAATGTATATACCATAAGTTCTTTTGGGAGCAAATACATTTTTCTAGTTCTGTATGTTAATGACATACTACTAGCATATAATGACATAAGCTTTTTGTATGAGACTAAGACTTTTCTAGCTAAAACTTTTTAGACCAAAGATCTTGGCAATACCTTTTTTGTGTTGGGCATAGAGTTATATCAAGATTGTTCTCAAGGTATCCTAGAACTATCACAAAAAGCTTATGTTGAAAGTGTTCTCAAGCGGTATGCGATGCAGAACTACAAACCATGAAACAACATTATTGCTAAATGAGATAAATTTAGTCTTAAGTTCCCTAAGAATAACTTTGAAATAAAGCAAACACAAAGTATTCCCTATGATTCGGAAATGGGAATTCTAATGCATGCTCAAGTGTGTACGCGTCTACATATTGCACACATCACAGGGATGCTTGGTAGATATCAAAGTATCCAGGATTTAATTATTGGATAGTAGTCAAACGAGTCATGCAATGTTTATAGAAATTGAAGGATTACATGCTCACATATCACACAAGCTTGAGATTGTAGGATATTATGACTGTATTTTTAATGGATGCCAAGATAGCATGAAGTTTACATTGCATTTTATTTTCCTAATTGCTGGATGTTTTTTTTGTTGGATGAGTGCTATGTAGATAATAATGGCATCTTACATTATGGCATTAGAACTTGTAGTATGATATATGGCTTCCACATACGGTATATGGCTGCAAAATGTTTTCACTGGGCTATGTGTAGTTAATGGTATTGAAAGACTGCTCAAGATCTTATGTGACAATAATGTTGTAGTTCAGTATTCTAATAACAACCTAATTTCTATAAAATCAAAAGTATCGATATCAAATACTTGGTTGTTAAGAAGAAAATACAGAAAAGAGAATAGTTTGTAGAGCACATTAATACAGACTCCATGATAGTAGATCCACTTACTAAGGCTTTAACACCCAAATAGTTTCTCGAGCATGCGTCTTGTATAGGTCTTATGTCAACTAATGATGTTTAGTTCTAGTGGGAGTGTGTGACTTCATTTGCTCTAAGTATGGACACTTTGTTTTGGCTTATGGACATTTATGATCATATATTTTTTACAAAAATAAAGTTTAATATAAAGTTTTACTTTATTTTATTTTTGCTTTGTTGATGATTTAGTCTAATTAAAGTTTTAAGGTGGACCATTTGGAAATTTTCATGTTAAATCACATTATATGAAATTTTCGTGCTATACATCACATCTTGATCCATGTAGTTTAGTTATATTTGCATATATTACCATTGAAGGTTTAATTATGAATAAATGTTACAAAAGCCAATTTGATCCTATGTTAGTGTGAATAATAGACTAGATTGGTTATAGGTATATTTTAAAAAGACAACAATATTGAGCTTATTTAGTCATCATATAATTGTGGTTATAAGGTCACACATATATCCCAAGTGAGAGATTGTTAGGTTTTTATCCAACATTTGAGTTTATATGTGAACTATAAGAATTATGAGTTTTCATATTAATTAAGCCTGTATTTAAGTGATCATATTTTGTATATAAATTATTGGGCTTAATATATCTAAATAGATGTGAGCCTATATGTTTAGAGAAGTTGAGTATTTTATATTGTTGATGGATTAAACTAGAATAGCTTCATAGACAAAGGGTTGGTTGTCTATATATAGGTTCATGGTCCCTAGTTCACACATATTTCATTCTATTAGATTCCATCATTCAATAGAGACTCACAAGTGCATGCCCAATCCAGAGGACCATAGTACCACCCTTGTCCCAAATCCATTTGTCATTCCCGTGTTATGGATTTAGGTATGCTTCCATATTATGTTATGTATGAGTATTGATGAATTAGCATTCAATCCTATATGATCTATAGATTATATTAATCCATCACCAAAAAAATATAATATCCAAGAAGCTTGAGCTGTTAAGGTGGCGGCGACTAGCAGTGGTGGTTGTGGCTGCCTGTAATTTCTTCCAAGTGAAACTATCCTTGCTATAGCTTCCTGCTATAGCCATACTTGTGTCTCCTTTACGGATAGAACTATGCAAGAGTATATCAGGGGGAAAATAACTAAAGGAATCATAAAGAATGCAACTGGTGGTGGAAGTTATAGGTGGGTGGTTAGTATTATGGGTAGTCCCTCCTCTGGCACAAAAGGCAAGAACCTATGGAGCAATCTTTAGTCTATGTTTTAGCAGCTTTGTTTTGGGGAAAGAGTTTTATTAGTTAAAATGGTGGGTTTTTTCAAATAATAATTATAATAAATTATGATCATTTACTACTAGTTACTCAATTTACATTCTAAATAATTTGTCTAGTATGTACTATCATTATTAGGTACTATTATAATAAATTAAAATTAAGATATAGTAATTCATTTTTCAAAATATGCATATTGCCAAACAAAGTCTTATACATATTATTATATATGATTGTCATCATAGAAAGGTTATATGAATCCATTGTTTTCTACTCTCAGCTTTAATTTTATTAACTGATTACAACAAGTCTAAATATATGTTAAAAAGGAAGTTATGATACACTGATTAAAGATTGACTTATATGGTCAATAATTCATGTATATGTATTGATTATGCATGCTTTATGATTCATGAGGAAGCATAATTATGGTATAAAAATTAAAATCAATTAATCTTTGGTTCGGTAAAATAAAAAAAATCCATTTAACAGAATTAGTTACGTGTTATGAAAAAAATAAAAATTTTACAAAGAGACCAAATGCAAAGCTCCATAAGTTGACGGGGCCAAAAACCCATGGCATTTAGCCTTCTCCTTTATGCATCGATCTGGTTAGAGTCAATGATGGTTCATAGAGCTAGGTTTGTTTTAGAGATAGATTTTGTTAATCTCAACTAGGTGAATTAGGATTAAAATTTTACATTTGTTCACCTTGATTAATCTCATTTTTTTTAACCTTCAATTTTTGGAGCAATAGAGCTTAATAAATATAAGTAAATTTTATACTTGACCAAAGATACCCTTAGTCTAATTTGTTACCAAATTATTACAAGGGACTTATCTATTTAATATAAAGGTATACATGTCATTTGTTTTATTTTTTTAACATTCATTTACCTCAACCTAAATAAAAATTTGAAAACATTCACTTCGTTTTCCTAGGGTTACGATAATATAACTCAAAAGTATTTTAAATCATTCAACCTAATTTTCCTTTATTTCCTTCATCTAAGTTAATTTTTTTCTTATATTTATCCTCACTCTAATTCACCCCAATTCATACAAAATATTGAAATTTTACTTATATAATTTACAAAAGTAATTTGCTATCATGGTTTAAGATAGTGTTGAGTGTGCACATAATATATTTTCTAGCTTTTAAACAACAACAATAACAACAACAACAACAACAATAATAACTCTAATTGAAACCAATATTATCACTTAAAAAATAGTAATTAAATTTTTTTACATAAAACAATTTATACCTAATAAAATTTCATCAATATTTTAAGTTTTAAGTTTTTTAATAAACTAGTTTTGTGGAACAAGGTATAAAAGGTAGTACAGGTATTCATCTTTTATGGTGGACCTTCTTCAGTTGAAGACCATTTGACCATTTAAATTTTATGATTTTATGTTTATTGGATTAAATAGGATTTTGAAAGCCAAAGTTTAAAATTTAAAAGATTTTAAGATCTCAACTTCTCATTACAATGATTTAAGGATTTCAAAAATATTCTAACTAATTTTCCAATAATATATGCTAGAAATATGTAATTTATTTTATAAAAAAACATTTATTTTACTATAAAAAAGGAAAATATAGTAAAGACAATTGTGTGTAATGTAGTTCATCACTTTGATATGCAAGACCCAATTAATGTATTTGGTAAAAAATGTGGTTTAGAGGCATCTAACTTGGATATTTGGTATTTGAATGATCATTACTAATCAATAATAATGTTATGCATTTGTATATTTAGGTACCCAAATTTAATGTCATGGTATCAAGTAAACTAACAGTACCATAAAAGTGTTAAAAATTGATATCCTTATCTAATTTTATTAATGCTACTCATTTGCATGGATTGAACCATTAATCATTATCGGTCATTTTACCATCTCTATCTCGAGATTTGTTGATATAAACTCAAGCAAGCCCTGAAAACAGCTAACCCAGCCTCACTACCTATAATAATACTACAAAACTTAAGCTTGCCCTTATAACCAGCTGGTCTTGAATTCTTCATTATCCTTGAATGTTATTAGTCTTTCTAGAAGGGTATCTTTATGTTATGTTGAGTTGCACCTCTTCTATTTGGATATTAATATTAACTTTTCAATTTAGCCATTATAAACATTCTGGAAGGTTTTTTTTACTTATTTTATATTGGCTATAAATATATACATACACTTAAAAGGAAGGGGAGAGAAATGAGAATATGCTTTTGAATTCCTCCTTCTAAGCCCATTTTTAGAGCTTGCACTACTCAAAAGTGTTTATTTTGATAATGCGTGCAATTTTTGCTATTTTCATTGATAGTACAATATAACCAATGGGATGTAGACTCAAAACATAAATGTGGATGATCATCATTAGCAAGAGAGAGAGAGAGCGAGATAGAGAGAGAGAGAGAGACTTAAAGCCCACCATTTTACCATTACTACCCTCAACCAGAAACAGAACTCCCCCATGCCATCCTTGATGAAATCCTTCACCGACTATCTCTCCTAGTAACCACTTTACCAAGTCATTCCTATATAAACCCTAAGCCTATCCTAACTATTACTTACAATATCACCCACTCACCCTAACCTAACCCTAATTCTCCCTATGACTCTACCCTCAAGTGTGAACTTGCCACCTTTGTTGGCCCGTATCCCTTAAACTAGAAATTCCATGCAAAGAGGTTTTTCATTACCACCAAATTCCTGATGAAGAATGAACTAACTTTACCAGCTTTTACATGGTGGGATAGATTTTATCATAGTTTCTATAGATGCATCAAAATAAACAAGTATTCTCTTGTTCATCATTGGTTTCCGCCACATACCTAAGGTTTGGTCCTTCTTCTTACACTAATCATCAAGTTGCATTATATAAGCTGCATCAAATGGGGGAAATGTTTGAATATCAATCCTTTTTTTGAGAACCTCTACATTGATTCTCAGATATGTTTGCTAATTCCATCCTCAACGGTTTTATCTTTGGGATGAAGTAACTCATCTAGGGGGAGTTGGTCATCCTAAAACCTACCTCCATGAGCACTATAATAGCTCTTGAGAAATTTTTTGAAGATAAATCATAAGATTCCAAAGCTATGGGTAGCCTCGTATGAAGTGATAAGTAGTACGGTTCATATAGAGGTGTCTAAACTATCAAATAATTAATATAGAAAACCGTAGCCTATACGGTTGGTCTAGCCTTTTGATATTTTAAGATGGAAGTGGGACTCCATCTCTATGTATTTTATGAGAAGACTATCAAGGACTCACTATGCGTGTGATAAAATTTGGATTATCATAAACTTTCTAACTAAGTTAGAATTTTTGTGTGCCAATGAAGTCAACCTAGAGTATATATCAGTTAGTATGTTCTTATATGAGGTGTGTGGTTAGTCCACATGGTAAAACTACTGACATAATCTCTGATAGGGATTTAAGATTCCTTTTACAATTCTAAAGAAAGTTGTGGGAGGCTATGGGCACAAAGTTGAGGATGAGTACTGCCTTTCACCCAACTATAGACAAGGAGACTGAAAAGATGATTCAAACACTTAGAGGTATGTTATGGGCTTCTATTTTTAAATTTTGAGGTAGTTGGGAGGTCATCTACCTTGGTGAAGTTCTCATACAACAATAGTTATCATTCCATTGTAGGGATGGCACCCATTGAGGTGTTGTATGGATGCAAGTGTAAAATATTCTTGTGTTGTATTGACATTATCAAGACTATTATACTCGGACTAGATATTATTGAGGAGATGACACAGAAGGTTCAGTTGATTCAAGGTAGTATAATTTCAGCTTAGAGTTAACAAAAGAGAAATCTTAATAGGAAGTGTCATAGTAATAGATTTGAGCTAGGGTACATAGTTCTTTTAAGGGCTCATCTACTAACGGCATGGAGAGGTTTGGTAGGACAGGTAAGCTACATCTAAGATATATTATTCATTATGAAATTCTTGATAGAGTTATTGAGTTGCATATCATTTGGCACTTCCATCAGAGTTAGTTCGAGTTCACAACTTCTTCCACATCTTGCATCGGAGGAAGTGTATTGCTGATCATTCCCACGTGATTAGACATGATGAGATGGAGCTTGATAATCTATTATCTTATGAGGAGGTACCTTTGTAGATTCTGGACAACAAGGTGTAATAAACCCCTATAAGACGAGTTCTGCTTAAGATAATTCTTTTGGAATTACCATAAAGTAGGGAAACTAACCTAAGATATAGATAAATACATATACAAGTTTCATCTTGAGCTTTTCAACACACGTGTCTAGTTTCAAGTCTCTCTCTTTGTTAAGAGATTAGTAACCAGTAGTGTAGGGTTGAATCCTATATAAGTAATCACTAAGATCAATTTTCCTTACATTCTCTTTCTCTTCTTCCCCAATATTGACTTGTTGATTTTAGAGATGAAGTCTTTTTCAATGGGGGTAATGATGTAATATCTTAAATTTAATCTAACCCTAATGTTAGATAATAAATATTTTAACCCTACCCTAATGTTAAATGATTAATATTTTAATCTTATCTTAAATATTTAATCATAATTTTAAATCTAATATTACACTCGTTTTTTCCTTTTTGTTTCTCTCTTTTTTTTCTTCTTCTTCTGACGAACCATCTTCTCCTCCTTCCGTGCATGTTTACTCTACTTTACCTTACCAATTCCCATCTTTCAAGCTTTCCCCTATAACTTACCTAATTTGGACTAATCTCTACCATCACCTCACAAAATTCATCGGATATGTTTGGTTGAAATTGTTTTCCAAACGTTTCACCCAATTGTGATGTGTTATGACCCGATGCCTTACCTTTTATGTCATTCATCACCATGATCACAATAATGCATATATAGACCAGCCAAATCTCTCTCATTTTCTCATTTATTGCTTCACCTCACTCCTTTCCTCCTCTTTCTCCCTATTCTGTTCATCATCGTTGTTCACCACTAACACCACTTGCCACCACCGTCCACCAAACACCACCATTGTCCCTACCAACCAATGACCACTACCTCCTAATCAATCCCCCTCTTTGTCATACAAACATCACCACCCTAAAAAAACTTCTTTTTCCTTACTTGTTGTGATATATTTTAATTTTTATCGATGTACCCAACTCATGCACCTTATCGCACGATCATACCCTCTTTCATACAACACATGCATAACCTCACACATAGTTTGTACGCTTCACTCCTCTAGTGATATGTGTTTTCCCTTCTCAATCCACGTACACCTTTCATGTACAACTATGATTCTTCATTCTTCTCCTTAGTAGAGTCACACCCTCCACTCCAACACACCTAATGCACCACCCTAACACCACCATATGCCACCACTTGTGCTACAACTTTCACCACATATATTCCCATGGAGCTCTTATATTTTCCTTGATTGTATTCTTAAATTCTAATTATTTATTATTCTTATTTGTTAGGTATTTTTTGATGGTCTTGGAGGAAGCAGGTTAGGCTTATATGACTAGAGATCATTAGCTTTTGGCAAGGATAAATATTGTAGCTAGGGTTTTTATGTGCATTATATTGATTTATACAGAACATTAAATATGGTATTTTTATAATTTTAATGTCATGTTGTTGTATGATATGTTGTGTAGTGTTGCAGAAAGATGATTATTACATGAAAGCGAGTGTTTACAAGCATAATTAGTTATCCTTATTTTATAAGTGAAGAAGGTTGACATGAATCATTATTTAATTTTAGGTCATTTTTTAACTCATATGTATATATATACTTTTGGTCAAGTATTTCCATGAGAATAGAAGTTGGAGTTTCAAAATCATTCATACTAGAACTTGTAAGTTATTTGTGAAAAAAAAGAGTGTATTATGGCTATCCTACGGATAATTTGGTTAATATGCGTTGAATACAAAATATTAGATATTTTAGTGTTTTAATTAGCCAAAAATATTTTAAATATATTATGTGGAATACTATGAGTGATTATGAATGTCCTAGTTTCAATAAAATGATAAAATGGCTTAATTTGGGAGTAGTAACCCTAGAGATGAGATCATTATCGTATGTTTAAAATTTTAGAGTTAGAATTTGATTTTCTAATATATTTTTTATATTAATATTTTAAGAACATGTATCAAATTTTGTGGTTATATGAGTTTTATGAAGAAGGTTATGCTTAACTTGTGAAACTAGGGTTTTATACGGATATATGAATAGTAACCCTAGAGATAAGTTATTACTATATGTGTAAGACGTTGGAGTTAGACATGAATTTTTAGATAAGTTTTCAATAAATTTAATTTAAGAATGGGTATTAAATAGAGTGATAAAACAAGTACCAAGGAAGAAGTTATACTTAACTTGTGAAATTAGGATTTCTAAAAATAATTATAAGTCTTTTTCTTTAGGGCATGCCCCAATTTGGTTGAGTATGTTAGTAAAACCTATTTGAGTCAATATTAGTTTTTTTCTAAAATAAAATTTTTTTAGTAATAAACTTTGGGTTGGTACACTTAATATATAGGACTTACATGCTAAGTCATATGATAACTAACCTTGTGTCATTACATTAGCCATTAGAGTGATCTATATTCTATAATAGCATCACGAGTGTACCCACTTTTAAATTCAACACATGATTTGAAACATTAAAACAACTAATTCCATTTAAAATACCTAGTCTTCTTTTTCCTCCTCTTCTTCTCTTCAACTTTATGCTCTATTTATCTCTCTAATCCTTTCTTCTTTCCTTTATTCTTTTTTCCCCACCCCTATTTTTCCCTATCACCCTCCCCTGTAATAACACCCATCTCCTCCACTACCAATCCACCCTCCATCATCAGCCACCACCCTTTTCGTTCCTTCCCTCCTTCTTCCTCCTCCTCTACCACCCTATCTCCCCTTCTTTCCTCCTTATGAAACTTCCTCCCAATCCCTACTCCTTCTTCTATTCACCATCCCTATAGCCCCGTCTAGGGCAACAAAAGTTTTTACCTCTTCCACCCCTCCACTCAAAGCCACTAACTCCTCCGCCTTGCACCCTCTCTACATGATACCACATTGAGGCCCTAACCACCTCCCTATAACATTGCACCCTTCTCATCCCCTCGACACACCCTACCTCATAACCTCCATTTGGTAGCCCTATCCCCCTCCATTTCTTCCACTAATGTAGCTCCTCCAAACCTACCTACTGCTGATTACAACTGCCGTCCACTCCTAAGCCATTATCCCATAGCCATGCTAATGCACCTTCCCTCCTCCCTCTTATCCTTCTCCTCCTTTCCTTCTTCTTCTCCTTTCCTTTCTCTACAATACCTCACTCTATAGCTTACACCATCGATGCTGCTACCTTCGACCCACCTGCACCACACTATCCAACTACTAGCCATCTCCACCCCCACCTCCTACACCCAATGGCCAAACAAACCACCACCTCCAACCCCTTTACACTGAGCCATTTTCTCCTCTCCCTTACATGCATGGCTCACATTGCACATGTAATGTGAGTTGTGTTGTAGGTTTTTAATTAATTTTACTAATATTTAATATATAAGGGTAGTTTAGTAAATGTGTATTAAAAAAATATTTTCAATAAAAATTATTGTTTCATTGATCAAATATTAATATGGCAATTGTGATATTATTTTTATTTATAAAAATTTTATTAATGGTGCCTAATCATATTTAGTTGGTTACAAGTAAAGTTTGCTTTTACTAAAAATCAAGTAACCGTTATATTCCACTAAATTGTTTGGACATAGTATGATAGCACATTAGGGTTTGGACATGTAAATTGTGTTTAACATGACTCATTACAAATAATTATGTGATTATCAATGTTGTCTTAGAAAATTGAAAAAGAAGACATGTTATTCTATATAAAATGTCATGTGTACAAAAGTGTGATTAAAAGGGAGTCTAATGTTAAGAAGTGATGTTGTATGTTATGTGCATGTAAAAAATGTTAGTTTAAATATGTTTAGCTACACTTGTAGAAAAACCTATCACTACCATGTGCCCTAGGAAAAATTTGGTCATTTAAACATATCATGATATTTAATCCTAATTAGGATGTCTAATGTGTCATAAATATTGCTAAGAATTAGAATAGGGGTTGGTTGTCTTGGAAACACATGTTTGAGTATAAATATCAATATTTTATGGTAAAGGGGTATTTTGATAATTTTAAATGTACAATGGTGATTATTCTAATAAACATACATGATAAGTGTTATGTGAAGTTGAGAATGATAATAGGGGCTTATGGTCTTAGAAGCACATACTTTAGCATGAATATCAATATTTTATGGTTTAGGAGCATTTTGGTAATTTTGCATGTATTATGGTGATTGTTCTAATAAATGTGCATGATGAGTATTATTGGATGTTAAATATGAGCATAGGAGTTTGTTGTTTTAATAACACAAGTTTTAACATGATTATCAATATTATATGGTCTAGGGAAATTTTGGTAATATTACATGTACTATGGTGATTTTTCTAATAAATATGCATGATAAGTGTTATTCGATGTTGAGTATGAGAATAGTGGTTTGTTGTCTTGATAACCCATGTTTCAACATGATTATCAATATTATATGGTCCATAGATATTTTCATAATTTTGAGTTGACGATGATGATTGCTCTAGTAAACATGCATGGTTAGTATTATTTGATGCTAAGTATGACAATATGGGTGCATTGTCTTGGTAACTCATGTTTCAACATGATTATCAATAATTTTATGGTCTAAGAGTATTCTAAAAAATTTGACAGTACTATGATGATTATTTAAATAAACATGCATGATGAGTAATATTTGATGTTAAGTGCAAGAATAGGGATTTTGCTATTTTAGAACCACATTTTTTAGCATGGTTATCAATATTATATGGTCTAGGGATATTTTGATAATGTTTTATATACTATGATGATTGTTCTAAAAAACATTCATGATAAGTGTTATTCAATGTTGAGTATGAGAATAGGGGTTTCATGGCTTAGTAACCCATGTTTCAGCATGATCATCAATATTATATGGTCTAGGGGCATTTTGGTAATATTAAGTGGACTATGATGATTTCTCTAATAAACATGCATGATAGGTATTATTTGATGCTAAGAATGAGAATAGGGGTTTTCTATCTTAATAACCCATGTTTCATCATAATTATCAATGATTTTACGATCTAAGGCTACTCTGATAATTTTGAGAGTACTATGATGATTATTTAAATAAAAATGCATGATGATAATATTGTAACACCAAAAAATTTACTACTTTTTTTTAAGAAGAAGAATTTAAAATTGAAAACCCGTGACTTCTGGGGATATTACCGCCACACTTAGTACCAAACCAGTTCTTTCTGACCGTTTTAGTACCAAGTGCTAAGGTTAAGAAAATATTAAAATTAAATTCAAACCAATAGTTCATAAAAGAACTAGAAAGATCATACATTAAAAATCAGAGTACGCGTAAAGAATCATGAATCAAAGTACATGGTCAAAATTTCAAAAAGAAGAAATAAAACTTTCATAAGATAAAAGTTTCATCTAGAATACTCAATACAAAGTAGTTACTCATAAAGGGAAAAATCTGTTACAAAAAGAAATAACACATGGATATAAATTGCATAATGAATGAATATGGCCACGACACTCTCGAACATGATCCAACCACAAGCTCAACACTCAGCCCTGAATGATGTCTCGCCCACCTGTACAATGTTAGAAGGGCCTACTACTCATGGGAATGAGCAACACCCATAAAAAGGGTGATTTGTACGCTACGTAATGAGCAAGGTAACCGTGCACTAAGGTCAACACACAAAATCATACAAATAATGCTGAAGAAATAAAAGAGCATAATCCATCAAGGTAATATAATATCATACAATCATTTGGAAAAGATACATAAATGCCCATTTATAGTCAAGATTAATTATTTAATTAATCTCTGATTAGAACTCATTTCACACCATGCTCTTTTTCAAATCCATGCAAGTACGGAAACCCACTATTATAGCCGGTGGACCAAAAACACACAGGACATAAAGCTCCTGACCACTATTATTTGTCGGTGGACCAATCTAGCCCCTTTTCACATGGTATTCCACTATAAGTACTTAGTGTCTTTACCATGTCTTAGCACAAATATGTTTGTTTTTTTTTTAGCATGGAATCCCCCACTATTATAGTCAATGGACCGGAAACGCACAGGTATAAAGCTTGACCACTATTATTATCAGTGGACCAGTGACATATAGGACATCATGCCCTAACTACTATTATTTGCTGGTGGATCGGTCTGGGCTGGCTCAACAATCTCTCACTTTAAATGATTAATATATTACGGTATCTTATTTAGAAAATTTAACCCTAGACATGCATGACTCTTTCCCCACACCTATTCTCCAACAGACTCGTTCCATATCATCAAACTCATGCTCATCCCAACTTACCCAACAACCTTTCCTCAAAACTCAAACTCACATTAGAACTCCAACACCAAAATATGTGGGTCAAGGCCCACTACTACACACCTCCAAGTCCACTTATTTCCTCACTCTAAAGTTTTCCCCCAAAAACCCTAATTTAGGTCTTAGTGGCCCACCTTACTCCACTTCACACAACCCAAATCATTTTAACACTCCATACAACACAACTCATAATTCCACCCTCATAATTAAACTTTAATCACAAAATACACATGATACCACAAAAACCCTAAGCAGCCACACAAAACCCCAATTGTCCACACAAATCTTAGCTCGGTCTCTTATATACCCTTATATTTCTCCACGTACCATTTTTCATCCAAAGTGTTCAAACACCCAAACAACACTTATGTTACATTCCTTACATCCCAAATCAACGCTCTATATGCAAATTTTATTCCCATGTAGACTTTACACATCCCATGCAATCTTTTTAACTTTTCATGCAAACCTTAAAACTCCCGTGCAAAAACCCTAGAATAAACTAGGCAAACCCTAGATTCATCCATATAAAACCCTAAATTCAATCTACATGAAACCTAAGGTTTCTCCATATAAAACCCTAAATTTAATCCATACAAACCATAGATTAGATTCTCCTATATTACACCATATATTAGATTATCCCATGTTACACCATAGATTAAATTCTCCCATATAAAACTACAAATTATATACTCCCATATAAACCATAAATTAGATTCTCCCATATAAAACCATATATTAGATTCTCCCACACAAAACCCCAAACTTCCCATTTTATTCCTCCACTCATAGATCATTAAAATACTTAGGTCAACTCACATCCCTTAGTCAACTTATTTCCCCATTCTCCTTTTTCATCCTTCCCCCCACACAAACCATATTAACATCCTCACATGCATGCTTTATAGGGTCACAATACATATCATCACATACCACAATATTTCATCACATACACATAGTACACATGCCATATAACAACACATGAACACACTTTAACTCCACGCCATACAACACATGAAATCAATATAATGATAAACATAAGATGCATAAAATACAAAGCACATAATGCACATCAACACACAATAAGGCTTAGTAACACCCTTACCTAAAATGACACCGGTCTTGGAGCACACTTCTACACCTCCTTGGGGCTTTGACTGGTCTCACCTATACTAGGGAAAAACTAAAATTTGATTTCCCCTTACAAAAAATACTATTATTTACTAACTTATTCTAATACTAGGTTTTTGATAAGATAATAAAATATTAATAATTAAAATGACATTAACTAATTACTAAATTTGGCTAAAAATATAAGAATTAATAGTAATCTCATAAAAGTTGATAATATAAGGTTGAAGACTTTACCCTAATAATAATAATAATAATGATACCAAAATAATAATAGCAAAGATACTAAAAATAATAATGATGATAATATTAATAACAATAAGAATAATCATAGTAATAATAATAATAAAAAGGGTATTACTCAAAAACATAGTGAAATAAGCGCTTTAGCCCCTTTACCAAAATAATACTAATAATAAAATTAGTAAAATAAATAACAAAATTTAGTAATAATAATAATAATAATAATAAAATAGTAATAATAATAATAATAATAATAATAATAATAATAATAACCATAATAATATTGATAATGGTAATAATAGTAATGATAATAATTGAAGATAAAATGAAGTAGGGTTTCGACCCTATATTGAATAATAATAAAATTATTAAATAATAATAATAACACTAATAATAATAATAAATGCTAGTGATAAAATTATTAATAATACAAATAATAATAAGACTTTATATTTATAATACAATCACTACAATTGAAAATAGGCACAATAGGATTTCAGCCCCATATAGAATAATAATATCAAAAAAAAATAATAATAGTAGTAATAATAAGGATAATAATTGCATAATAATAATAATTATAATTTTGAAATAGTAAAAGTAATAGTAATAATAATAATAATAATAATAATAATAATATTATTATTATTATTATTAACAATAAAATATTAATATTAATAATAAAGATAATAACAACAATAAGAATAAAAATGATAAAATCAAAATAAAAATATAATAGGGTTTCTGCCCTGAATAGAAATAATAATAAAAACATTAATAATAATAATAATAATAATAATAATAATAGTAGTAGTAGTAGTAGTAGTAGTAGTAGTAATATTAATAATAATAATAATAGTAGTAATATATTTTGAATAAATGAAATAAAATAGATAAAGAGTTGAATAAATAGTGAAAAAGGGTTGAGAGGGTCTAGGGTTCAACCTTAGGCTGGTGGTGATAGGCGGCACTGGCGGTGGTGGCCGGAAAAAGTGAAGAAAAAGGAAAAAGTTGAAGTTTGAGAACAAGATAGGGAGAATAAAGGTAGGGGTTGGGGTGTTTAAGACTACCTAGAGGGAGAGGAGTTGAATGAGGGTGGTGGTGCACGATGACGCGAAGGGTGGCAGAGGTAGGGAATGGGTTGATTGAGAAGGGAAATTTGCACGGCTGGGGTGGCTTGTGTAGGAAGAATCGATGGAGAAGGGAGGCATAGTTAGTTTGAGGGAGGTATAGGGATTACTTGGGTGGCCAAAACGGGCTGGGGAAATGGCGTCTGAAATGGCAGTGGTAGAAATGTCAAAGTTTTTTTGGGTGAGCAGCCAAAGGTTCGATATAGGGAGATTATGATTATATTTATAGAGTAAAATGGAGGGTTAAGGTCATAGGAAAAAATGGGAGGATCAGACATGTTGTCTAGGCTTACCAATGGTAACAAAAGTTGGCAAAATTCAAATTTGATAGAGGGTGGTTGCGTAGGCCAAGGAGGAGGGAAAATCGCACGAGAATAGGGGAGATGTGGTTGGGTGATGGGGTCGACAATGAGAAGGGAAAAAGAGTGAGAAAAGGCTGGTCAAACGGTGAGATTTTCGGATGGTTATAGGTCTAAAAAGTTCTAGGTTGCCAACGAATGGGGGATGAGGAAGGAAGAAGAATAAAGAAAGGTGGGGGTGAATTGGCAGTTCGGGAAAAAGAAAATAAAACAAAGGGAAGGCGGGAAAACCGGGAGGCGGGTAAAGTTGTTTAAGCCAAGCGCTACGTTACAAGGGGGAAAATGAGATAAAACGCAGCGTTTGGGCTACCGAAAGAAGAAGAAAGAAAATATAGGGAGAATGGGCCATGGGAAGGAGAAGGAAGGGAACGCACTTGGGCCACTAGGCTGGCCCAGGTTGGGAAGGAGAAAAAAACAAAAGAAGAAGAAAGAAAAAGAAAGGAAAAAAAGAAGAAAGAAAAGGAAAAAGGAAAAAGAAAAGGGAAAAAGGAAAAATAATGGATTATGTTAATTAAATTAATTGGGATAATTTATATATTTAAAATAATAATATTTATATAAAATAATATTTAAATCCCTTTTCAGGCTAATTTAAAGTTTTTAAAAGATTTTTCATAAATTCCATTTTAATTAGTAAAACATCCTAATTTTCTTCAATTAAATTATTTATAGAATTCATATTAATTTGGAACTATTTTCTCCATCTTATTTTAAATAAAATAATTTATTTAATTAATTTCCAAAATAAAATTCTTAATTAGCTAAAATACCCAAATTTCTTCTAATTAAAATACTTATAAATTTCTTCTTGATTTACCCTAATCAAATCCCCTTTTATTTTAATAAATATAATTTAATTAAATAATTTTCCGAATAAAATATTATTTATCAGTAATTTTTAAAATTATAATTTTTAGGGCATTTTAAATATTTGATGACAAGTATGAAAATAAGGGTTCGTTGTTTTAGAACCACATGTTCTAGCATGATTATAAATAGTATAGGGTCTCTGGGTACTTTAATAATTTTGAGTGTACCATGATAAATATTCTAATAAATATGCATGATATGTGTTGTTCATTATCAAGCATGAGTAAAGGGGTTTAGTTGTATTAGATATGTTTGTTTCACCATGATTAGTATTGTTATATGGTATAGGGATATTTCTGTAATTTTATTTATGACATGATGATTATTCTCATAAACATGCAGGATGTGCATTATTTATCGTTAATCATGAGAATATGTGTTCTAATGTTCTAGAAGTACGTGTTAGGGTTTTACATGTAGAATTGTGTATAAGGGTAAACTGGTTATTTGGCATGTCAGGTAAATAAATTATATGAACAGTAATTAAATTATGGTTTGTTATTCTTTTTATGGCAAGTTGATAAAATAAAATGGAATTTGTTATAGGAATGGGTGGTAAAGTGGTAGCTTTAGCCTCAACGGTATTTTGGTCATTGTAAACTAAAATGCCTAAGTGTACATAATCGAGCATAGGATGGCCTTAGTAAACTTCTAATGTTGACACTGATAATGATATTGATTTTGGTTACCTCATAATGTTGGAAATGAATAAAAATGAATAAATATGAAGAATTAGATATATGTGATTAATATGTGTTTTTTGTGGCCACCCTTATAAAATACAAATACTTAAAGTGAATGACCTTGAGATTGGGAATAGTAGCTCTTTAGGGGTTACTACCCTAAGAACATGGTTCAGCTCATGATTGTTTATAAATTTTGCTTGTGTGCCTTATCTCCCTGGCTAGGCTCTATATCTTACTCTATTTAGCTCTATAGACCTAAGTAGGGGTATGCATACTTATGAATTAGGTATCTTTATCGATAGGGTACTATGTAACTTCATGTACTAATGCTAACAAGGTTCCTTTGTGTCCTTAGGTTGATAGTCAGTAGGATACTATACTGCCCTTGTGTGCTAGTATGATCAGGGTACCTTAATATCTTCGGGTTCATTTGGTCTCCCCTCATGATCAATGCATAATATATCATATTTCATTTCCCTATGTTGGTCTTTTTAGCTAATTTTTATCAGTAAATATGGGCTGCCTTATAATTTTAGACCTAAATTCACCAAGTTAAAAAAATTATTATTAAATGGACCTAATTTGCATCTATTATTATCTTATAGGTACTAAAAAAAAAGAGGAAGCAGGCCATTAAATTAGAAGTCACGGAATTATCATATACATGACTAAGTAGCTGAGCCTTCCTTTCCGATTAATCTGCCTAGCACCTCAACCAAATAGGCTCAGCATTTCTTCTATAAAATGGCAACCTAGAGATTAGCAGCTACGATAAACAGATCTAAAATAATGCCGATTCATTTGCCTGAGCAAAAAGATTGAAGAATCAAGCTGAAGCATATCTCTCTTTCATCTATATAGATCAGACGAGAACGACCAAATAGAGCAGCAGACAACTATTGGAAGAAGCTGATTTTGCTCCAAACTGAGAGCAATTGAACGAAGGGACTGGGGCGAGAAGGTGTGCGAGATCGAAGAGGGATACAAGCCATTGGAGTCGAGCTAAATCGAGACCATTAGAGGAGGAATTTGGAGCTTGACGCATCGGGTCACAACAATGATCAAGTTAACAAATCCGGACAGAAATTGAATGAGTCTATCTCACTCGTATACCTTTTTGTATCTAGTTTCCTGAGTTTAATTGACTTTCAATTATTCAAATTTCAGTTTAGTTTTTTTTTTCTTTAGATGATTTGAGACGAATATTTCGGTTATATATTTAACGCCAAGTTAATTTCGGTACTTATGCCTTGCTTGAGATGAATGATTTATGATTCATGTATATGTATAAAGCTAGAGACGTCTTGCAGCTAGAGACGTCTTGCTTAGTTCGATTGTGAATCTGCTGTTGTCGCTGATTCTTTAGTCCGTAATTGCTATGGAACCGACGAATTTGGAAACGACTCATTTAGATTTAGTCAGTCGCACGATTGGGTCTAAATTAGAGTATTACATAATCTAGGAAAGTTCTATTCTTGATGTCTTGAATAGATTTTCATAGGGTTAATGAATTTTTCCTTGGAATTATCTGCTGATGAGTTAGAATTGAGCTAGATTGGTTCTAACTAGTAAATGAGAATAGGGAGAAGGTTGCTGGTAGGTTCTCTACAATTAACCTACTAGATAAATTTGGTGACAAAATAACTAAATTGATATTTGAATTTGTGTGCTCAATTTTAATTGTATGCTCAACTGTAAATAATTAAATTAGTTTAGTGTATATAGCATAGTTAGATTTAGATTTAATTTTTTTTCTCATATTCCCCCCAACCCAAGTCTAGATTTAAAGCGTAAACAGAGTTCTGAATTAAATTCATCCTAAAATGGTATCCGAGAGTTGTTGCTTGAGAATTTTAGTACTTGTAGCTATTAAAATAGCAAGTGCTAATGACTAGAAACGTGTTCTGATGTGAAATTGCTGGATTGAAATATAGAAATTGAGTTTAATTGTTGAAATTCAACAAGTACTGAAGAAAAAAAAACTAGAGTTCGTTTATGCCCTGAACTTTGTTTCATGTACTACAGTTGTCCATTTTTTATTATTTCTACATTTGGTTCAAATTTCATCAATCTGTATTTACTGCTGTAACCTGAGTTATGAATGAAGAAATTTAGGATGACAATCTAACATTAAAAAACATGTTAAATCACTCTTGAGTGAGGATATGGAGTTGAAAGTTGAATCCTTTTATGATTGACCATACAACTACAGACTGTGCATCTACTCTGATTTATTTTCTGCTGCTGTTCTGTCCTGATTTTTTTTTTTCAGAATTAGAGTTATATTCTTGTCTATAATGTGCCTAAATAGTAATGAAATAAACCTAGGAAAGTGCAGGTCAACTTGAGTTGCTGAATCTATCCTTATGAAGTGTGTATGATTCATGAATCTGTGGTGAAATGCTGAAATTACAGATCTAATTTCAGAACTATATCCCAATGAATTTCCACCTTATAAACCTGTTTGGAGACTTGAAATACGCTAGGAAATTCAGTTACTAAGTGGAGGATTAAATGACATAAATTTTGATAGTTTTTTATGCACCGTAGAACCATTTCTCTTCATGTTTTGCACTGGTTTTGCAACCAATCTGCAGGTCTGATTGTACAGATCTGAAATGGCTTATTTTCCTGCTTATAAAATGACTAAATACCTGTAGTACACTAGGGGATGCAGTCTACAAAGTGCTAAATCAAGTTAGACAACTTTACATGCATTTTTATGCACTTTTGGAGGTAATTTTTCCATGTTTAAGCTGAATTCTAAAGTTAAATTCTAGATCTGATTTTATGATTTTTTACTATTGTTTTCAACATGGTTTGAAGGTTAGAACTTAGCATAAGTTAGTGCAAAATCTTAGGGGCATGTATGGCTAAGTTGGGATTGAGTTTGAGGTCATTTGGATATCAAAATTGATTTTTTATAAGCGGTTTGATCAATCTATTTTATTTTTTTTAACGAATTTAATTGATGAATCTGGACTTTTAAACCTTATTTAGAATAGGATAATTGTATACACATAATATGCAATTTTTTTTCTAGTTTTATTTAGTGGAAAGTTAATGCACAGTAATTTACAATGAGCATGAAGCCTTACTTTAGGATTTAGAAAATACATTCTCCTCGTGGGATCGACTCTTATTCATGATATGCTACTTGTTTATAATATATTTCAGTGAAAAATAAGGATTTAATTTTTAGTGCTTAATGACACACTACCACCTCAAGTAGATAAAAAATGGCAATGTTTGATAATTGAATAAAAATGATTCTTAGGAGGATTTGGTAGTAACCTTTGTTCTTATTTGTGGTTGGTAGTAGCTTTTGTACCTAACTGTGGTTTGGTAGCAGCATTTGTACGTACCTGTTGTTTGGTAGCAGCATCTATGCTTACCTATGATGATGTGTGTGTATTGGTTGTGTTGATGGGCTTACCTATGTATCGAGAAGTTGTGGGTTGACTATGAGAATTTTGCCTATAGTTATAACTTAAGAATGATGTGGCTTTCTAATTATACTACAAAGCGCATCTCTTGGATGATCCATTAGTAAGTTTTGGTTATCTAGATGAATGAGTATTGGTAATATATGGTATTGATGTTATGTGGTTATATGAATGATTATTGCATTTTAATTAATATATGCATAATTAAATGTCCATGTATCTTTGTGATACATTTTATGTGTTCCATGTAGACCTTGCATATTAGTCTTTTATAATGAGTTACTCAATACCACTGTATTGAAGGGTTCCTTTCATGGGTCCTTGCTTATTCAATGGGTAGTGGCCTTTGTAGGTAAGTTCACAAGCTCAATTTAAGGATATCCTTCGAGTTAAGAGTGTTGAGTTATACAGGGTTATGTCCGATGACTTAAACCTGAAGTTTCTATATTTCTTATAGTCTTTTATATTTCCTTTTACTAACATTTTTGTAACCATAATTATTGGGCTTTTTTTTGAAAAGTTAATTTATCTCTTTAACTATTTTACTACTCTAATTTATAATTGTATTCTTAAGTTAAGTGAAGTAATGTTTTAGCCTTAGTACTTAGTAATAGAGTGGTAGAAGAAATCGGTCCTACACCAAGTACGATGGTAGCACCCTAAAATTTATTTTCTTAGCTTATGCATGTAACTTTTAAAAACAAAATTTTTTAGTAGTAAATTTTGGCGGTGTTACACACAAATACAAAACTGAACATTAATGACACCACATCAATGACTGTTTGATCATAATTATTGATAAAAGCATGAAAAGTTTTGAGGCAGAAATGTAGTGCATGTTTTAATAATAGTTTTAGACATTAACCATTATAAAAAGTAAATTAGCTATTCTTTTGATAAAGGTGTTAATTTAACCGCTAAAAAAATGGAAATGCTATGAAGTTTTAATAACGGTTATTACTAAAACCTTTATTAAAACTTATTTTAATAATGATTATATCCATAACCGTTATCAAAACTAGCACATTAAAGACCCGTCCCTCCCCTCTCACTTATTTAAGTCTATTATAGAAACTAGAAATTTGACTTGCTCTCTCTTTCTCTCTTCACTCGGCTTTGTTTTTCCATACTATTTGCTCTCAGTGCTCCCTCATTTACATTCGTCATGTGTTCCTCTTTATGTTTTTCATACTCTCGTCATCATCATTTTTTTTCCGCTCCTTATCATAGTTCATATGTCTTATGTGCCCTCCTATAGCCCTTCAAACCTTCGCTTGCCCTACAGCATGACTAGCCTCTTACCTCTCTTCCACAGCCCGTCCCCTTCGTTCATGGATCTTGCAACCGCAACAAAAGCCATCGACCCTGTATCCGGGCTACCTTCCCATCGAGAACCTTGCTTGGTATAATTTTGTTTTCTATCATTATATATATATATATATATATGCGTATTAACTATTTAGTAGGTATTATGTTTATTATTTTCTATTTTGTTGCTGTTTGTTGCTATGTTATTATGGGTTTTGGTTTGCCTCTATATATTTTTATGCATGCATGATAATATTGATGGGTTTGTTGTTAATGAAAAAATGGTTTTTCTAGCATTAGAGACCCATATTTTATAATTTAAAAAATTAGATAACAATCTTAGTAACATGAGTTAATGGTTTCTTTATGTTATAGGTAGTAGACTATTGAGATCACACATTTACCCATTATGTGCATTCCTCCGGGATATTTGTACATGACACTTGATTTGAATTTTCAGAGTCATTTCATATGGTTATATGAGGAGGTTCATCTGTTGTTCTTGAGTGGGTCTTATTATGAGCTATTCCATTTAAGATAATATCATTTTCTTCTAACGTTGCCTCAAGTTGAGCCATGGTCAAAGGCAGTAACTAGTTATTGTGATCTATTTATTAACCTTACCATGCACCACACCTATGATTTTGAAGGGTGTGGTTTTCGTGAGGGATTATGATTAGATTGCTAGAGAGATAATGGCTATAGATGGCGAGTGGAGGTTTTCTCATATCTCACCCCTAATTATTCACCCTAGTTACCCAAGCTTATCTATCAATGAACTCTCCATTGATGAGTGGATGACATGTTGAGGCAAGTGGATGCTAAAAGTGATGGGTTTTAGTTGGCATAGGCTAGGCTATCAATGGATTATATAGGATGGTTAGGGAGTGTTGTTAGTTAGCTATTTGAGTTGTAGCAACTTTTGATGTATATACTGTTTCTATCGCCTTAGGTTTTTTTTTTAGTTTTTTGGGTATTGTTTTAAATGAGTAGTATGAAATTACTATCTAATTTACAACCCTTGTATACATATTTGATATGTATATACATATGACCTCTTTGTAAGCAATAATAATTTGTGTATTGGTATATTTTTATATCCTTTTTCTATATATATAACTTCAAAATAGCATGATATATATTATATAAATATGATAACATTTAAAGCATTAGTAATATGTGAATTAGTTTGTATAAGTGAATTGATTTGTAATAATATTTTTCATAGGATACATATAGATTGGAAAACTATAGATTAGAAATTGATGTTTACAAATTGTTTATCTAGAGAATATGATGAAGGAATTGAATTTTTCATCAAGTTTGCATTATAATATGCTTAAAATGCTAGTAGAATAGTTTGTCCTTGTTTGTTATGTGCTTATATTCAACGCGTCAATCCTAATGATTTAATAAATCATTTGTTTTTATACGAAATTGATATAAGTTACACTCGTTGGATATGACATGGTGAGAGAGAGTCTGAATATAATAATAAGGAAGGTAGGAGGGATAGCAGTGGATCATTTGACAACAAAGGGCATTATGCATACCTGATATGTGTGGATAATATTTCATATTTTTTTTAGCTAACACATGGACAGAAGAGAGTTTTCTCTAGTATTGTTGATTTTTACTGAGGGACCATCATTATTAAAAGAAAAGGAATGTATTCAATGGGAAACCAGAAGAAGGGCATGCCATAATCCAGTTGACGGATAGATAAGTGTATGTGAAGATAAAACATTTGAAGATGAGCTTTAGGAACAAGAATGAAGATAAGCTTCCATTAGTTGGCCGGAATAAGATGTCTATAATATTCAACTTTCTATACTGGGAGTCTCTATACATGATGCATGCCCTCGATGTGATGCATATCGAGAAAAATATATGTGATAGCTTTGTTGGCACAATACTTAATATTCCACGAATGACTAAAGATGGCATAAACTCTCAATTGGATATGGAGGAAATGGGTATTAGACATGAAAAAACACTATGAGATAATGGAAGAAGAACTGATTTACCACCAACATGCCATACTCTCTCTAGAAAGGAGAAAAATACATTTTGTGAATTCTCTAATAGTGTCAAGGTTCCGGAAGGGTATTTTTTGAATGTTTGAAGACTATTGTTGATGAAAGAGTTGAAACTAATCAACATGACGTCTCATGATTGTCATATTTTGATGCAACATTTGATGCTAATAGTCATATGTGGAATTTTTTGTTCAAAATGCTATCACCAGGATTTATTAGTTCTTCAATTTACTATACTCTAAAGGCATAAACATTAATAATTTGAATGTATTGCAAAGAGGGATTATGATCACTTTGTGCCAGCTTGAAATGTATTTTCCTCCCTCATTATTTGACATTATGGTGCATCTAACCATTCACTTTGTTTTTGATGTATAAATGTTAGGAACTACTCATAAACACTGGACATGCCCCTTTGAATGGTTTATAAATTTAATAAAAGGTTACATGAAGAATTGATAACGACTAGACTGATGCATTATTGAGAGTTACCTAGTAGAATAGGCAATTAAATTTTTCACAAATTACTTATCTAATGTTGAAGGTATCATTCTTCCTAAGTCTCAACATGTAAGAAAATTTGAAGGACATGGTATTAGGGACATACAATTTGGGCAATTAGACCCTAACATTATCTGTAAAGCATACCTCTTTTTATTGCACAATAGTAATGATGTTTAGCAATATATTAAAGAACATATGTGCTTTTTAAGGAATGAAAGTCCATCAAAGGCTGAGAAGTGAATAATTGATACAAATAATCTTTCATTTATACATTGGATAAGCGATTGTATTATTTCGCTCATAAAAAAATCCTCGACTTCCATTTCTGCAACTGTACATTGGTTATCCCGAATGCCTTGATATGAATTCTTCTTATATTCCAACTATTCTATCAATAGATATACTTTTTTACATGAAATGATAAGATGAGAGAACTACAATGTAGAATAGTGGAGTGACTTTAGTGGCTAATGTAATGCATATTGCTAGCACAAAGGATAAGAATCCTACATATGCAAATATGAATTACTATTGTGTCATCAAATAGATTTGGGAGCTAGATTACACTGTGTTCAAAGTACCTATTTTATGGTTTAGATGAGTTGATAATAGTTAAGGGGTTAGATATAAAGATGGCTTCACATTAGTAGATCTCAATTGGGTAGGTAATAAACAAGACCTATTCATCTTGACATCTCAAGTCACACAAGTTTTCTTTATCACTGATCCTGCCAGTACAAGATGTTTCGTGGTTTTAAGAAGTAAAAAAATAACTCTAAATGATTGTGATGATGGAAACGATGCCAATTGGGATAAAAAGTGTGTCAAAGCCATGCAAGTAGCCAATCATTGATAGATGATAAAAATTACATTGCTAAGAAGGTAATCTATGTAAGGGATGATCATTGTGAAGTAATATATGTATTAGATCATGAAACCAATCAAAAATAAAGGAATAAAGAAAGAATGAAAATAAGGTGATTAGGGTAATAATATTGTAACATGTTTTTCTCATATTATTACTACATTTCATATCATTACTACATATGATTATTGATTTTTTCATATCATTTTTACATATGAAATGTTTCCTTGATATCTTGTTTTGTATATATTTACTCACAACATAAATTATACTAACTTATGTATTCAAATTCCATAGAGATATGGCAAAGCACACAATTTTTAGGGACTCTAGCAATGAATGAGGGAAGAGAGGACCTAATGTGATGAGAATCATCATAGACATGAGGAATAGAGGAGAAAAAGTGTCATTAGTTGTAACACGTATAATCTTCCCACTAGCAAGTATGATGATATGTTTATGACATACATTTCACTCATCACTCATAATCATGTTCCAATATCCTAGAATAATTGGAATCCGTTTCCAAAAGGTTACAAAAAACATATTTGGCAAGAAGTGATAGCAAATGCTATGTTTTGTTTGTCAAATTTTAATATGTTACATATTAGTAATTTCACTACAATGACACCGATATACATATTTTTGTATTACTTTCTCGAGAGTCTTCATTATCCTAGAGGAGAGGAAGAAGTGATTACTTAAACATTGTGCTAAATTTCTAAGAACATTTAGGAAATATTTGGCGATTAAAAATTTGTACAGAAAGAGGGATGGTGCTTTACACTACTACGAAAACGGAAAATAATAACAGGACAATAATAACGGTGGTTCAAAAACCGTTGTCAAACGCATGAAAATTAATGGGCGGGAGAGTTTTGATAATGGTTCTAGTTAAAAACTGTTATTAAAAGGGCAATGTTAAAATTTGGACGGATGTTTTAATAACGGTTTTATATAAATCATTATTAAAAGAGGTTTTAATAACGGTTCTCTCAAGAACCGTTATTAAAACCCCAAAATCAAACTTTTATTTCGCTCAATTCTGTTTCGTGCCAAAGTTTTCAGACTCTCTGCACCTTCGCTCTCTTGCTCTCCTTCTCCTTGCAAACCCTCGCACCACCAACTCGCACCACCACACCGGCTCCTCTCTAGTAAAGGAAACCCTCGCACCGCCAACTCTCCATCACGCCTCTGCCATTGTCGGCTCTACATGTACGTGCTGTCATTGTTCCAAAGCTAGCTAGCACTTGCACCTTCATCCTCCATTGTGTTTGAAGCCCTTGCCTCTCTCAACATTCTCACCGTCGTGTTTGTAGCTAGCTCACTTTATGTATGTGTTTGTTCTTCCTCTCGTAACTTTTTATCTACTTATATATGTATATATATATATATATAAATGCATGCATGTTGCTACATGGTTTTGTTTGTTTGTTATTTAAAGATTGTGGTTTGTCATTCGAAATGTGTTGTTGAATGTGTTGGCTGAAAATTTTGCTGTTTGTTGTTGAATTTGTTGCGTTATTGTTATATATTAACAAATGCATGTGTTGGCCGAGACCTTTACATATATATATAATATAATTATGATTGTAGAATTATATACATTTTCACTCATAAAAACTATACACACACACACACACACACACACACACACATTTTCATTAATAAGTATAGGAGATTAGCAATAAGATGAGGATTAAATAGATATAGAGAATAAGGAATATATAAAAGTGAATAATTAAATAGAGAGAAATAATTGTGTATGATAATAATAATAATAATAATAATTAATAATATGATTTATATATTATGCTTTAATTACATTTAGCTAGGTTTAGGGATTAGGTTTTTTTTGTGGTTTAGGGTTAGGTTTTATTATAATAAATTATGGTTAATTAGCTAAGGTTAGGGTTAGGGTTTATCGTTAATTATTGTTAATTAGGGTTAGGGTTAGGGTTAGGGTTAGTATTAATATCTTTTTGGAAACGTGTTAGCATGATTTGTATATATATATATATATATATATATATATATAGAATAGCATGATACATTTGAGATTAATTCTTTCTAAACATGATTCGTATCGATAATATAATGGTACATTATTATGCTCAATACATAACATTCTAACATAATTTTTTTTTTGTAGAGATATAGCCAACAAAAACATTGATAGGGATAGCAGTGATGAAGAAGAGAAGAGAGGACCTACGATTATGAGAATTATCATAGACATGAGGAATAGAGGAGAAGTAGTCGAGTTGGGATGGAATACTTACAATCTTCCCATCGGCCCTTACGTGGATATGTTCTTGACCTACATTTCACTTGTGACCCGTAACCGTGTTCCTATCTCCTATAATAATTGGAAGCAGGTTCCACAGGGTCATAAGGAGCATATTTGGTAGGAAATCACGATAAATATGCTATTTTATGTAATCATTTTTATATGTCAAATGTTATTAATTTTATTACATTAACATCGGTATACATCTACATGTCTTATTTTTTGCAGAGAGTGTTCAATGTCCCAGAGAGTAGGAAGAAATGGCTTCTTAGACATTGTGGGGAGCGTCTAAGAACCTTTAGGTCATATTTATCTTATAGAAAAATATATAGAAAGAGGGATGGTTCTCTACGACAGAACCCACCCAAACAATACGGTTTCATTGATCTAGAAAGTTGGAACCAATTCATTGCTTATCGTCTTACGAGGGATTTTAAGGTACTTGTTAGATAATAATTAAACTTTTTTTATCAATCCCAGTATTATGCTTAATATTGAAATAACCATTTCATTATGTTTTGGCTTGTAATATAGGAAAAAAGTACCCAAAATAAAGAGATTGCTAAGCAAAATTAATACCGGCATAATATGGCTCGCAAAGGCTATGCGGGCCTTGAAGAGGAGTTGGTATGCATTTTGTGATTATCTATTTACATGTAAATGTTGAATTTTATAATAATATTCTTAATTAAGAATATTTTTTGATTTGTAGCTCCTAGCCCAAGACTTGGACCCATGTACCTCGTCCATCAATATTGGTACATTATGGAAGAAGGTTAGAGCAACAAGAGATGGATATGTTAATGAATATGTTGATGTTGCAGCCAAAAAAATTATAAGTTTGTAGATATCTAGAACCCTACTTAGTTTTCTTTTAGAAAACTATTATATTATGCTTATTCCTATAAGTTAAATTTATAGGACGAACTTGAAACGTCAGAAGGTGAGGAGGTGGACCAATATAGCATTGTGTCCCAGGCTACAGGAATTATAGAACACCTTAGAAGACACAGGGGCCTTAGATTGGGTGTTACGAGAACGAGCATATGTGGTCGATCTCGTGGTTCTTGTAGCACTAAGGAGCAAGTCGCCATCCTCACCCGAAAATTGAACGTGGCATTTGAACGTATGGCAACAATGGAGCAAGAGTTGTCATTTATCAAATCTCAAGGGTATAAGCCATCTAATTCAGTAGACCATGATCAGCTTCACATACCTAATGTAAATAGCGTCAGAGATAGTTGTGAAGCTGATGCATTTCTTTCTACTCTTCCCGAGGTAAGCATTACAAACTATGAGTTGTTATTAAATGTATTCGTTGTAATAAATTATTAATAATGTGTAATATTTTTGTTTAGGGTTTGCATAAATGTGACTTATTAGCGCATGACCTTTCAACAATTTTGGTGAAAGGAAGGGTCCGCATTAGTCACAGTACCGAAACGCAGATAATCCACGGGTACAATTTAGCCCTAAATACAAGGCCGGTGAGTATTGACACTCTAATCATTGGCAGTGCACACTTGCCTTGTTATAAAGAGGGCGATGAGGCAACCACAGTCCTAGAAGCTCATGGAAGCTTCGTGGCTTGGCCTGCGGATCAAATACGTCTCACTACTGAAGAGGTATTGACATTTGACATCTTCATTAGACCTTGTTTAGTAGTTACACTATTCATACCTTTTTCATATATATATTTATATGCTCAATATATATTTTGTTTAATATTATCAATTAAGGAATCAAGAAAGAAGACTACTTTTGCTAGTAAAACCAAGAGAGGTACTAGCAGAACGAGCAACACAAAACAGGGCACTGCTAAAGGAAATAGAGCTAAATCTTAAAAATCAGTTGCCCCACAAAAGATTCCTTCTTCAGATAAGCAAAGCCAACCTCCACCAGCATTAGCTTTATTATATTTTTATGCCCAAAACTACCTCAGGGACAATTATATTTTCATTGATTGTAGTCCTGAGTATGTTGGGAGGGACGATGCTACTTACATGGTATCAACGGCTGACATAAGCGACATTTATAATCAAGAATGGATGTCAACCATAAGTGTCGTCGTCTATGTCACGTAAGTATTATTTCATTTTGAGATTTTAGTACTCTTAACTTATACAATTGGAATTTTTATGACCTCTTATATGAGTTATTAGTTATTAACAAATATGCATTGTTTATGTCGTCCATAGGTTGGTAGCTACTTGAGCTGCGATGGAGGGAATGCTGTCCTCTATTGTGTTTGTGTGCCCATACTATATAGCTGACAGTAGTACAATAAGAGAGGGTAGGCACATAAACTATTTAGCGGATCGCATTTTGATTGAAGGACACAACAAGCTCTATCTCATTCCTCACCTCGCAACTGAACATTGGGTTTTGTACGCCATCCGACCTGATCTTAATGAAGTCTATGTGTTTGATTCCCTTCGAACCTATGACGTGCCTTTTGAATTTGCTCATCATGGTGGGAAGGAATTTATCGACATGTTAGTATACTTTTCACTTCTTACTTCATTAGCTTATTTATACATATATTCGCCTAGATTTCATTATTTGAGGTATATATGCGTACTTACAATATTGTGTATCAAACTCTATTTATTAGGGCACTACGGACAACGTATCAAAGGAGAGGTGGGAATGGTGTTCCAGACCCAAAGAATGTTCAATACGAGCCTGTCATAGTAAGTAGGAATGTAACTATTTCATATTTTATTTTAATTAAAATTAATATCTAATAGTTAGAGAGCTAACTGAATTCATTCGACAATGTCCACAACAGCAAAACGACAAAGATTGTGGATACTATATATGTAGAGCAATGGATCTGATAGTCCAAAATAGATCGGTCAACATAGATCCAAGCCATGTATGTTTTCTTTTCGATATTTTTCCATTAATGAATCATGACATATATGTTTGGTACTTGACATAAGTGCTAACTATATATTAATCAAAACTTGGGATTTTTAGTTTTTCATCAATGATTATGCACAAGGCCAACAATACAATGTTGAAGAAATTGATGAAGTGAGAGAGCAATAGGCCAAGCATGTGCACTCATTCATTCGGTATTAGGTAGAGATCTAGCTATACATTCTACATGCATGTTTAGGTTTGTATTTTGTGTATGTCTTTAAGTCTTCTAAGCTAGATTTATGAACATTTTTCTTTGGGGTGTAGACCTACCAAGTTGTGGTATGCTTACTAATTTTGATTCTTGAGTATATATGTCCGGTGTATTAACAAGGGATTGATTGAAATTATGGTGTGATTGCAGATTTGTTGTCAATTGATGTTGTTTTACAATGCAGATTTGGTAATTATTTGAACATATAATTGTGTATGTGGGCAGGAACAAAACTGCAAAAACTAAAAAAAAAACTGGAGTTTTAATAACGGGTCTTATGAAAACCGTTATTAAAACCTTGTTTTAATAACGGGTTTCATCACAACCGTTATTAAAAATGTACATTTAATCTCAAATTTATGCTCGTTTAATACGTATTAGGGTTTAATAAATGCCTAAATAATGTCAGCAAGTGTAGTTGGATGATGTTTTAACAACGGTTTTTTTATAACCGTTATTAAAACCCTCTTTTTTAAGAACGGTTTTTTTTTGAAAAAGTGTTATTAAACATGAATTTTATGCTCAAATTGGTGGTTTTTTTTTATATTTTTGATAACGGTTATGAACCGTTATTAAAGATTTAATAACAGGCGTTTTAATAACGGTTGAAAACCGTTATTAAAACTATAAAATAACCGTTATTAAAACTACTTTTTGGGGTTGTGTTATGCACAAAGCCCCCTATGAGTTATGGGTTTTTTTATCAAGAGCTTGGGACTAGTTCATTACATATCATCAATTAGAGAAGTTTAAGGTATATGTTAACTAACAATTATGCTTTTTGATTAGGAATGCATAAATTGATACTAAAATAACCAATCATATATATTTACCTTATAATATAGGATAAAAGTCCTAGGAATAAAGAAATTATAAAGGGTAATATGTACCACCATAATAAGGCTTGAAAAGGCTATGCAGGCCTAGAAGAAGAGTTAGTATGACCTTTTGGTTAATGTGTATACATTATAATTTTTAGAGTGTTATAATCAGTTATGCTAATATAATTGCGTATTATTTTGGAATTACAACTCTTAGCGAGGACAAGGATCTATATGCCTCATCCATCAATATTGGTACGTTATAGAAGATAGCTAGAGCAACAATAGAATGATATATGAATGAAGATGTACATGACATTGCCAAAATAATTTTAAGTTTAAAGCTATCCTCAACTATCGTTATTTTTCTTAGAGCAAACAAATTATGATATTATGTATACTTATATATTATAGGATGAACTTGAGACATCAGATGCTATAGTGGGTTTAGATAAATATAGCATCATGTCTCAAGTGACGGGCATTGATGAAAACCGAGGAAGACACAGGGGTCTTGAGTTAGGAGTTACGAGAATAAGTGTTTGGGATCAATCTCGTGGACCGTAAAATGCCCATGAACAAGTGGTTCACCTAATAGAAAAGTTAAACTAGGATTTTGAATGGATGACCACAATAGAAAAAGTGTTGGCATCCATCAAATCTCAAGGGTTTAAGCCATTTGATTCAGATGCACATGATCCACTTCACATACCCAACATAAATAGCATTAGAGATAGTTGTGAAGCTGGTACACTTTTTTCTTCTCTTCTTGAGGTAAGAATATTTTACTATAAGTTAATATATATACAATTCATCAAGTGTTAACTCAATAATTAATAATACTAATATACTTATCTTGTAGGGTTTGTATAAATGTAATTTGACAGATAATGACCCCTCAATTCTTTTAGAGAAAGGAAGGGTACACATCTCCCATGGTATCGAAACACTTATGGTCCATGAGTCTATATTTACTGCAAATTGTAGGCCCATATGTATTGACATTCAAATAATTGTAGATGCACCCTTTCCTTATTACAAAGAAGGCGATGAGCTAGCAACAATGTTGGAAGCTCATGGAGTATTTGTACCTTGGACCATAGACATGATTAATCTTATAAATCAAGAGGTAATTACATCCTCTATCAATGTTAACAAAAACTCATTACACATTGTTTATACCTTATTAGTATATATATATATATATATATATATATATATGAAAATTGCATTATGTTATTACTATGAATTAAGGGATCAAAAAATAAGAAGGTTCCTAACTCAAAGGAAAAGTGAAATACTAATGGAAGGAGCAAAACAAAAGAGGAAATTGAGAAAGAAAAGAAAGCCAACCAAGAAAAATTGGTAGCCCCATAGAAGATCCCATCTTCAGAGGATAACCATTCGATACAAAAACCCCCCACCGACCACCACCTACATTAGAAATGTTGTATTTTTACATCCAAAACTACCTCAGTAGCAATCTAATTATAATTAATTTTCCTGCCAAGTATGTTGGGAGGGACAATTCCATATACATGGTGTTAATGTAGGTTATTAGCAAATTTTATAAGTTTAAATGGATGCCAAAAACGAGCATGGCCATATAGGTTAAGTAAGTATTATTTCATATTAAATATTTTAACATTTTTTTTATTAGTATACCTTTATGAGTTATTAGTTATTAATAGATATGAATTATTATTTTCATCCTTAGGTTGGTAGCTACCGAGATTGTGGCAAAGGGGATGATGTACTCTACTATGTTTGTTTATCCATACTATATATCTGATTGTACTATAATTAGTGAGGGTAGGCACATAAACTAGGTAGTAGATTGCAACTTGAGCGAGGGATACACAAACAAGATTTGCATCATCCCTCAACTTGCTAATTAGAATTGGGTTTTGTATGTTGTCTATTCCTATCAAACCAAAGTATATATTTTTTATTCCCTCCAAAATTATCCCATTCCTTTTGTTGTCATTCGTTCTGAAGGAAAACATTTAATTAACATATTAGTATACTTATTATTCACATTAATTTATTAATGCATATATCCTCTTATTTAATTTTTAGGTATATAGAATTATAATATTGTGTATGACCTTTATTTATTATATAGAACACTACAGACAACGTATATGAGGAGCGACAAAAATGGTATTCTAGACTCAAAGAATCTTTAGTATTAGTTCGTAATGGTAAGTAGATCAACATCTTGTATTTTATTTCAATTCCAGTTAATATATAATACAACAATAAGCTAACTAAATTCATGTTATAGTGTCTACAAGAACAAAACGGTAATGATTATGGATACTATGTTTGTAGATTAATGGATCACATACTCAAGAAAAAAAATCTATGAATATATATCTAATCCATATATGCTTCTTTTTCTATAATTTTTCATTATATAGTTAATATATTACTTATTTATTATTAAAATATATAACCAAATGGTTGAATCATATCAAATTGTAGTTTTTCAAGGATGAGTATGCACAAGGTCAGAAATACAATGATGAGGAAATTGATGAAGTTAGAGAGGAATGAGCCAAATGCGTGCAGTGACATACTTAGTATTAGATAGCTATAGGTTTTTATCTATTATATCTTATATTTTTCTATACAAATGTATGCACGATTGAAATGCACAAGATTTATATATTTATGGCTTTGTATATTATAGAGTTTGTGAATTGTAGATTCATGAACTTTGAGTGTTGGAGTGTGTACAACTACCAAACTTTGTGGTGTACCTAAGAAATTCTAGTGTTATTGGGAGTATTTTACAAATTGTAGATTTAGTATATATTCAAGCATACGTCTATGCTTGTGGGCTAGAACAAAGTACACAATATATATATATAATTACAGTTTTAATAATAGTTTTAGTAAAACTTGTTATTAAAAAAAATTCAACATATGTTATAATGAATAACTGTTGCCAAAATCTTCTTTAAGATAATGGTTATAATGAATAATTGTTGAAAAAACAATACATTTTAATAATGGTTATTGTAACACCCCCAAATTTACTACTGAAAAATTTTGTTTAAATCAACAGGTTTAGCGAAAGTAAAAGAATTAAAACCGTAAACTTGGGGGTATTACCGCCACACTTAGTACCAGACCGGTTTATTCCTACCGTTCCGGTACTAAGTGACAAGGCTAAATCAAAACATCATTAATAAGAACCATTAAAAACATAAGTCCATAGCCATCATACATCATTCAAGAAACAAGAGTCGACCACAGATAGAGTATTGGTTAGGATTACAACTTCAAAGTTCCACTTCCAAAATATGAAAACGACATAATATAATACGAAAACTAAGATAGATGAAAGAGAGGATCGTGAAAGAGTCCGGCCAATTCGCTCTCGGCCCAACCAGGATGGGCTCAACACTCGGCCCCACCTGATGCCTCGTAGGTGTCGTAGGCATCGAATACGAGATCTCCTACCTGCACAAGGTCAGAAGGGCTCTCTGCTCGTGGGAATGAGCAGCACCCATGAAACGGGTGATCAGTACGCTTCGTACTGAGTAAGGTGACAGACGAGCTAAGGCCAGCGCATAGGACATATATTACAAGTTCAACACATAGACAACATACAATAACATGCAAGAAAGTGGTGAATGTTTCCTCGGTACTTTGTCCTTTTATTCTCATAATAAAAATTAGTCCATTCCACACATTTCTTCAATAACCCATGTGAGTGCGGGAGCCCCACTATTATAGCCGGTGGACCGGAAGATATCGCACAGGGCAGAACGCCTCTGATCCACTATTATAGCCGGTGGACCGGAAATAAACGCACAGGGCAAAACGCCTCTGATCCACTATTATAGCCGGTGGACCGGATCACAGGCTCGGCTCGACATCTTTCGCTTTACATGATTAATGTCTTATCGGTGTCTTATTAATTCACACATCACCCTTGACATGCATGCGGCTAATACTCTACTACTTTCCCCTCCAAGGGTTCGTCCCATATTTTGAGACCCGTACCTCTTCTCATACCCGACATCCATCCCCCCGTAGACTTAGGTAAAGTAGCATATAGTAAGACACAATCCCCAAGGATATGGGCCATCCCAACACATGTGATGTCGCCTCCGCATGTTCTCATCCCTCTAGGGTTCCCCCTCGGATACCCTAATCGGACCTATGTGGCCCAACTCTTTCTTACTTACCATACGCTACGTAATTCTCTATCTCGCACCTCATTCTTTATTAGAAAATTTCCCCAAGTGTATCTCTTATTCTCCCTAGTTCACATGTGGCTAACCAAACCCTGATTGGCCACTCAAACTCTAATCGACCACGCCGACCCAGGTTGGCTGCACCTAACCCTAACACCTTACTTCTTCAACAAGTAACCTCCCTCTTTTACCCCAAAATCTCCCCTCTCCTTTAGAAAAACCCATACTGATCCTTTATCTAACCGAATTCTCACTCTCAACTCCATACTCCATGCAGACTCCCCAACACCCACTTACTCACAAAACCCTAATCAGATCCCTTATGCACCCACTCACGTACTATCTTTCATAATAAGTCTCCCATCACTCTAAGACTCTCCACATCTCTCACTTACAACCCAATTCAGCTTTTCCCACGTAAGGATCATGCCCATGCAAGATCTAGTTCCCCCATGCAAGCTTCCCAAATGTCCACTTTCCCGTTATTCTTTTATTATCATTTCATGCTACCCAAACCCTAGCATGCATGTCCTAGAGGGCTATAAAAAGTCACATAATCAACATCAACGATAAACATGGAACATGGCATACACGTATAATATAAAGCACACCCAACATACCTCATGATCCATGCTGCGCTACATCAAAACAAGTTATTCATAACACATGCATAATACGTATCTAGATGGCATACTCAACATTCACCCACACATTATATCACACATTAAAACAAGGCCATAGCTTCGTCCTTACCTAACACGACACCGGCCTTGGAGCACGCTCCTACGTCTCCTCCGGGTGTCGACTTGATTTGCCTATAAAAAGGGGAAACTAGAGGTTAAATTTCCTCTAACAAGGTGCTATTCCCTTACTTTACTCTTCTCTAACTTCTTTGTTAGTGCTAAGAGAGTACCCATTTTACTAGTGGCTACCAGGATCTAAAGTAGTAATAGTAGTAATACTAACCATAAAAATAGGGATAATAGGAATGCTACTAGTAGTAACTACAAGGATAATAATGTTAATCGTACTAGTAATAGTAACAAGATAATAACAACTGTAGTCATAGTTAGGATATTAAATATAGGAATAATATTAATAACCATAATAATAATAATCGTAAAAGTGGTAACAATAGTAACCATAATAGTATTACCGACAATATTAATATTAATAGTTATAATAACATTAGGTGTAACAATAATAACAATGCTAATAGTGTTAAGAATGATGATATTAATAATAGTAATGATAATAATGATAATAATAATAATGATGATAATAATAAAAACAATAAGACTAATAATGGTAATAATAATAATAATAATAATAATAATAATAATAACAATAATAATAATATTACTAATGCGGAAAATAATAATAATAATGATAATAATAATAATAATGAAAATAATAATAATAATAATAGTAATAATAAAGATAATATTACTAATAATCATAATAAGGCTATTGGTAATAATTATCAATATTAATTCATTAACTCTTATTAGTCAGGGTTTTGGGTCCAAGGAGGCGGAGTCAACTTGGTGGTGCGGTGGCGCCGGCGACGGAATAAGAATATGGGGAGGTGTTTGTGGAGGCTGTTGGAGAGAGTAGTAGGGTAAGCAGGGGGTGTAGGGAGCTAGGATAGGGTCTCCTGGTGGCTTTAGGGGGTGGTGAGGGTGCTGCCAGCGTCGGCACAGCCGGCGGCGGCGGCGCGAAGGTGGCGCGGGCTGGAGGGGTCGATTTTGGGGAGTGGTTTTTGCACGGCCAGGGCGGCACATGCGGCGTGAGGTAATGCGTCTAAGGTGGTTGGTTGAACAGAGGGGGGTGCAGGGAAGAGGTTGGTGGCGCGGGCAGGTGGGAACGGCGGTCGGAGGCGGGGAATAGAGCGGCTGAAGGTCGGGCGGCGTGTTTCAGAGTTTCTTTGGGTTCCAGGTTTTCGAACCCGATCTACGCGGTGGAGGGGTCAATTTATAGGCCAAATTGAGGGAGAAACGACAAGGCCACGTGGGAGGTTAGGTGGGTTAGGTTCGGGGGAGGTCGTCCGGCGCAGGTCTGTCGTTGCAGACCGAACCTCTTCGGAGAAGAAGGCAGGGGTTGCGTGCGGGGAAATTGGCTGCATCGATTGGTCACATCCAATGGGAGGTCAACGGGGATGAAAAGACAAAAAGAATGATGGAAAAGACGTGACGTCGCCGCTGCATTTTCCGGCGAAAATTTTAGTTGCAGGCAGCGACGGACGACGGCGTCGCGAGGAAGAAGAAGGAGAAGAAAGGGCTGGACCGGCTGTCCAGGGAAAAGAAAGGAAGGGAAGGGGAACCGGCCGGACCGCGGCAGTTATTTCCTTAATTATTGAAACGCTGCGTTTTGGGCAAATTTTGGGGAAAACGCAGAGTTCGCGTCGTCAGGCAACGGTTATCTTTCTTTGCTTGGGGAGTAGCGTTTCGGCGGGGTAGGAGGCGAAACGCTGCGCTTTGTTTCCAGGGCGAAGGGGCGGTGCTGGGCCGCGGGAAGGAGGAAAGGAGAAAGGGCGTTGGGCCGTGGGCTGGTCCAACGGGCGAGAAGAGGGAAGAAAAGGAGAGAAAAAAAAAGAAAGAAGGAAAGGAAGAAAAAGAAAAAGAAATTTATTTATTTTATTTTATTTTAGTATTTTATTTGTATAAATACTTAGAGTATTTACTTTAGGTACTTTGGGTAAGAATATTTAAATAATTAAATAAACTATTTATCCTCCTTTTAGGTTATTTTAAGGCCCAAAATTATATATATATAATTACTAGTATAAAGGTACCCTTGTAATTTATCTTAAAATTCTTAATAGCTTGCCCTACAAAAATCCTTAATTTATAAGGAGTAGTATATTAAATAAATTCCCCAATAATCCTTATTTATTAACTTATTTCCTAAAATAATTAGTTCTAGGGTATTTCAGTTATAGTGTATAACCGTAGATACAACATTGTGTTTTAATAATGATTTTAGCTTATAATCGTTATTAAAATATGTGTATTTTTCCAAATTTTAGACAATTTTTTATTTTTTATGATAGTTTGATAAACGTTAACAAAAGAACTTTTTTTAATAACTATTTTATCTGATAACTATTATTGAACACATGTGTAGTTTTCTAAACTTAGAGCAAATTTTTATATTTTTATAATGATTTTGTAATCGTTATTAAAAATTTGATAACACACGATTCAATAAATATTAGGAACTATTATCAAATCTATTAAAAAACCATTATTCAAAACCTTTTTCTAGAATAGTGATTGTAGCATTGAAGATTCATTTGAGATTAGAAGTTGCACAAACTTAGGCCATGAACCTTCAGAATTTAACGTACTTACCACTAACTATTATAAGCATATATAATGTATGTTTAACATTAGCATAAATACCACAATTTTTTTCTCTTTGACTATCGTCTTTCTCTAAGACATCTACAAAGTGATTAAAATTAAATGTCATACATGTCTTAAATAGTTTACTAAGGTATATATGTAAGTTAATAATAAAATAACTATATGAACGTTCCCTAATTGGATTGTAGATAATTTTCTTCAATTATAGCAAGATTATCACTATTTAATATCATCGACAAACCATCATTTTGAAATTTACTTGATGAATTGATCACTAATATGTCACATCATACATTATCACTTGATAGATTAGCGTTTTATTTGCAAATAGTGTTGAGAAATGCAAACTATTATCATGCAAAGTAATGAGCTTATTTAAATATTCCACTAAGTGGTGTGAACAAACAAATTTAAATATGCAAATAAAAATTTATACCATTGGTAATGCCACTACATGGTGATACAGTCAATGGTAGAGAATATGTATTAGCAATTGTTTAGGATGAAAAGTTCCTTATATTAGCCAAAATATGTTGATTAGGTAACCTTTTCACCATATTGTCTAAATTCATAATAAAATGCATTATGTGCATATATGACAAACCAAACCAACATATTTATAAGATTAGTAATTTTTAGACAGAAATTTTTTATTTACTAATTTAAGATATTAATATGTTATATAAAATTAAGAAGTATTAAATATTTAATTAAAATTGCTAATGTGTAAAAAATATTGATCGAACAAATAACATGATATCATTATTAATTAACAAAAATTAAATAAACAAATGTAGCAAATTTTCTATTTGCTGAATACAAAAAATACTAACAAAAATTTTATCAATGTAACACATATTTAATCAACCATGGGCGGAGAGTTCAAGCAATATTAAGTTAATAACCAAACAAGGAGCTGTAATGAGTGAGAACCATTGTTTTCGGTAAAAAAAATTGAAAACTAATATTCAAGCCTTTAGATCAAATATTAATGTCCAAGATCTTTCTTTCTCTTTTTCCTTTCCCTTTGTCTTTCTCTATTAATTTTATTTAACTTCATAATTTTTTGATTTCTATTATTCTTGTCTGTTTAATTTTTTTTTCAAGTTAATAAAAAAATTAAAATAACAATTTCAATAAGTAACAATAATATTAATTTAAAGAAAATTATCGATTTAAAAATTCATTTTAATGAAAATTTAATTTAAAATTTTAATATAGTAGTTTTGTAATTATTATTAATATTAATGTTAGTTTCAAAAATATGTTAAAAATAATAGTTTTAAATTTTAAAATAATTTTTAATATTATATTCAAAACTAATATTATTTTTTATATTATTTTATAAATTTGTATTATTTTCAAAACTTAATTTTATTATTAATTTTAGTTTTAAGTTGTTTAAATTTAGTTAAAAGTAATTGTAATTCATCTAAATTAATAAATCATATAATATTAACACATTTACTCTAATAGCATATTGAAACAATTATTACTTCTAATTTTAGTTTTCTATATTTATAAATGATTAATGAATATATTAATTGATAAGGTAATATTAATATAACAAAAATAAAAATTTCACCCCAATCCATTTCCCCTTTAAATGAATTAAGCAAGAAAAACTTGTGCCTACCTGCGTCCCAATTCTTTTCCCCTTTCTCTCTTTGATTGTGGGTCCTTTTGTCTTTTGTTCTCCATGATGCACTTATTTATAGCCAGCACACCACTAAGTCACCACCGCCGGTTGTGTAGTAGTAGAGTAGCAACTCCACCAACAACAAAGCATGTCTAGTTGTATTTCCTTTCCTTGATTCATACGTATCTAAACGTTTTACTACTTTAGTTAGAGTCGCAAAACTATTAGGTGACTTGTTAACTAACTTAGGTGCAATTTATATTTATAAATTCTAGTATATTTATATGGCTACCTAACAGGTAAATAATCCTACATATTGTCACTCATGAGGAAACTAGAACAAGACATGCACTAAATAAATTATACTTGACATAATATTATATATATAGATTTATAAACGATTGCAATTAAAATAGAATCAAGAAACAATCTCACGTAATAAAGAAAATAAAATTATAATTCAAACCCTAATCTAGGGTTTCAATTTATTCCCTAACAATAAATAATCAGTCAGCCATAATTATAAAATTAATTACACAGAAATATATATCTAAAATATAAATTAAAAAAAGAGAAATAAATAATCAAAATTAATTTTAAATAAAAGATCAAGAATTTATTCAGATAAAAAATAATTTTATATAAAACAAATTCTATCCGATAAATTTCTTTCCTTATTTTCTGTCTTTCCTTTCCTTTCCTTTCCTTTCCTTTGTTTCGGTGCAATTCTTTGTTTTTCTTTCCTTTTCAGCTGACAACGTTGATTCCTTTCTTCGTCATACGTGCATCGAGGCTTCGACCTGTGCCCCTCTCCTTCCGTGCCACTGACTAATGCTACTTTGTCTTGTTCTTTTTCTCTCTACAGCTCTCTGCCGCCCTCTCTGCTTCTTTTGGTTTATCTAACTCCGCTTTTATTGCGTGCGTCGACTCGTTCTTTTCCTTGTCAAGCCTTTCTTTCCACGTCTGCCCTACTGTGGCTGACTCCTTTTTTCTTATTTAATGCGGCTCATCTCTTTATTTCTATTTTATATGGCTTTGCCTTTTTATTTCTGTGCGCTCATTTGGCTTGCCTCCTGACGTGCGCTGATTTTTCTTGTTCCGGGCCTTTGGGCCTTCGGCTCTTGGGTCGTTGGTCCAAAGGCCCAATTCCTTTTTTTCTTTTTCTTCTTATTATATATAAAAACAAAATACATGCAGCATATTTTTCCCGTTCATTTCTATCTACTGTACTTGACAGGTGTCAATTTAACATTTAATCTGACTTTGGAAGGTCAGATGTCAACGTAAAAAATTACATCATTTAAAAAAATATATATACACTTTCATTACAACTTTGTTTCCCAACCAATGTAGCAGTACATTTTGTCATGTGTCCAAATTTGATTTGTTCTACAACTCTTTCCTGGATAACTTAATAATCGACGGTCAGATAGCTCTGTTTGACTTCAAACACTGCTCTCCCTGCCTATATATACATCACAAAAACATACTGTGCTGGTATAATCGTGAGAATTGTTAGGTCATTTGATAGAATCATCAGCATCCCCAGGTAAGCCAACCATTTTGACCAGATTTTAAAACTTTTATAGATTACATTTTTTGTAAACACTTTCGCATTTACAGATACATACTTTTTTAGGATTTCAGAAATATCAGTTTTACCTGATATATTTACAGATAACATGTGAATCTACACAAATCTAAGAGAAATAAACCCTGCCAAGAGCAACTGGTGCATTAAACTTCGACTGATTAGGCTTTACGATAAGCCTTCTTATGGGAACAAAAATGAAGCATACAGTTTAGAATATGTATTTCATGACAATGAGGTACGTTGGCAGGCAAATTTTATGTTATTTATTTCATTAGTATTTTGAAATATATAAATAAATCTGATAATTTATGTTGCTTGAATAAAACAGGAAAATAGAATTCATGCTTCAATTAGGAAATCTCAGATTCCACAATATAAAGCAAAACTCATTGAAGGAGAGCTCTACCATGTCAAGAATTTCATAGTGGTAGATAACCAAATGAAAATAAAAACTACTGAATTCAAATATGTGATCTACTTCAACAATTTTACACAGTGTAATTTGTCAAAAAATATAGAAGTATTTCCAACTGTACTATTCAAGTTTGCAGCATTTGAAGAATTATCTACAAGGTCACCAATATGTCTTACAGGTACCATATTCATTTTTATAATTCATATACTACTTACTGAATTGCTTGAGCTATCGTACTAACAACTACTATGATGACAGACATTATTGGAAGAGTTTGCATAGTACACACATTAAGAGAGAAGGAAGTTTATGGCCAAGTCACCAAATACATGGATTTTGTGCTGGAGGATGAAAAGTAAGACAAGTGTATATGAATGCTTGGACATTGTTATGCTTTTTCCACAATGGTTAATATCAAGTATTTACTTACACAATTTTTCAGAGAAAACAGAGTACAGTGCACACTTTGGGAAGATTATGCTACAGAATTAAGTGAATATGTTTCACAGACAAATCCAAACCAGCTTATTATTATTCTCCAAATTTGTTGAATCGGCAAGTTTAATGGTAAAATAGATATTTATTTTGTTAGCAAATTTTTATGGTTAAATTAACATTAACTACACTTAATACTTGCAGATGAAGTTAGGATATCAAACACTTGAAATGATGTTGCAGATGAAGTCATGGTCAGCTTTATGTTGCCATATCTCGAGTGACAAATCGTAAAGGTTTGAAAATACTTATATGTGACAATGATGTTGCAGAGAATAATTCAACCACAAATGTTGTATTTAAAGAAGTGTTTGAAAAGATATAATTATGAAATTTCTTTGATTAGTTATTCTTCATTGTCTATATTTTTTTTCCGTTTTTTTACCATTAATATCTGCTTAGAAACCAATTATATAATAATTATTTATCCTAAATGTTTCTTTACCAAATGTTATTTAAAAATTAGACTACTCATACGCTCGAATCCTTCGTGCATCGCACGGGTGCAAATCTAGTTTATTTAAAAATAGAACCTGCAAAATAAAACTTATAAAAATTAGTAAATAATATTATATTCTAAATTTACTTAATTTTATCATTTTAGCTTAAATAATAAAATTTATGCAATTATTACCACTTAAGCATAAAACCATAATTATTCACTTATATTAGTTAAATAAAATACTAAAAACTAAGATTATAAGGGCATAAAATATTTCAAAATATGAACTTATCACACCCCCACAGTTAGCTTCTTGCTTGTCCTCAAGCAAATTATTATTCTGAATAAATAAAATTAAATTAACTAGCCACTTTCGTAGGTCTCACGATTACACTTAGTATGTGCAACAAGCCCTTTAAATGCCTAGGTCACCCATCGAGGACGAGTAAGGTCTCGTGAGGGTTTCATATATGATATACCCACAAAATCACACACAATATGAAAAATAAAAATAAATAATTAAACCTAACACCCTTAACCATTTTTTTTCTAGAATCTTTTACTTTCAAACGTCAAGATTAGCAATCAACCCAGATTCAGCATTAGGAGATTTAAAGGATCAATTTCAACATATGGTTCACACATAAACATGAAAGATATGAACAAATCAATATTATGGATGAAAATCTACCACGCCTTAGTCACATCAAGATTCATCCTCACTATAGATACCCTCTAATTATTTTCTCTTAGATTCATGGCTACAAATGTAGAGAAACACTCATGTATGTGAGATAATATGATAAATATAACAAATGACTCACATATATAAACAAAGAAGGCTCATGTCTCTGTGGATAAAACCTTATGAAAGATATCAAATACTTGCTAAATGGACCGAACTATATGCTTAACTCTTGTGACTAATCTCCAACAGATCAAAGGTTGCTCATCTTAAGAATCAAATATAACTTACTTATTGGTTGTAGTAGGGTTTAAAGTAAAGAAGGGTATGGAGTATTTAGGAGTGTGGTGCTAAAAAGGTTAAGAGCTAGTGGAACCTAATAAGTAGATGAAATATAAGCATAATTCCACATCAACTATCAATGATACATATCTCCAACTTAACACCAAAATAGAACATGAATAGAACTTTCTCAACATCATCTCCATAACTCCCTCTCTTCCTTATATCCTAATATATTTTTTATTCATTTTTTTTCTTTTTTTTCATTTCATTCAAATTTTTTTTTCTCCACCAAACATAACCAATCCCCATTTTTAGTATAAATACATATATTTCTTTCAAATACACACATACACAACCACTCTTTATATCCATAACGATTTGATTTCCTTCCACTAGCTTTAAGCAAATGTAAGGACATTAAGGCCTAAAGGTTATTTAATGTGGGTAATGAAGAAAAATATATAATCCATGTACAGGCCCAAAAGGATTTCTATGGGATATATATCACAAGTTAGGTTAAGTTATTTGGTCATATGATGGAAAATTCCTAAGCTGCCTTTATCATTTTCTCAATTAGAGCATATTTTGACTATACGCTTCAACTAGCACAAGAGTAAGTTCAAGTAATCTCTATAGTCCATTACATGATCTATAACAAGTAATTTGATCAAAACAATTAAACATATATGAGGTCTACAAATAAATATTTGAAGCTAAGAAAAGTAGAATAATTTGTGCAAATTTGCTGAGAAAAAGAAGGTACATATGTTTTAAAAGCTCATTGAAGAATGTGATGAATGAATGTGATGAATCTCAACATGCCATGTCGGTGGTTAAAAAATCATACATGTTCTTTCTTCATTCATATGTAGACACATAGATATATGTTCCCTATATCAAAATTAACACAAAAATTCTCTACTTTCTTTTCTCAATTTTATGATCATCCTTTTGTTAGATTTCAAAGATATACTCCTCATTAACTAGTTAAGGCTCCTACAACTCTACAAACACTAAACACTCTAAAACTCTAAATTTTTTTATCTCTTTTTTTTTTTTTGCGAAAACATAAAACACACACACCCCCATACTTAAATCACACATTTTCCTCAATATGTAAAAAACTAAGGAAACATGTAATTTAAAGTATGGAGATAACAAAATATATAAATAAATAAATAGCTAGTGGATAGAAAACTCCCTTATCACATTGGTTTGCCTCTCAAGTAACGCTTGTTTTTATACCTTCAGCCTGACATGATCTCAGTTTTTTCTCATTCAAGGTAGATACATCCACTTGAGAGCTACTTCACCAAATCCTTCCTCGTAATTATCATCTTTTTCCTACAAGGAAGAAAAAGATAAAATATTAGATTTAATGAAAGATTTGACCCAGTAAGAATGTAACTTACAGATCATGGGATTTAAACAGGTGTGTAAAGAGATAATATTTTGTCCCATGTCCATGTATCGTGATCTCTCAATCGAAGGAACATATTTTCCCATCTCAAAATCTTTAAACACATCCTTCCAACATAACCTCTCCTTTAGAGCATTATGCTTCTTATTAGATGTATCTAAGATGATTTGATTACTCTCTTCACTCTTGAATTTATATAAATTGCTGAAAGAGGGAAAAAAAAGAGTATGGTTAGCATAAATCAAATCAAAGTGGTTCAAAGGATTACCTTGTGTCTCATGGTCATCTTCAAGCAAATTTGCGGAATAAATGTTCAAAGATGGTCTATGGTAGATGAAAGTGATAGTCTTGCCATCCATATACTTCTCTTTGTTCACTTGATCCTTATTTTGATGAGATTCTTCTTCTAATTTTATAAGATCTTATCCAATTATAATCCCTCCTCCACTCATATTGACACCTATCCTAAACTCCATGGCTCTTTGGGCTCATCGGTGTCATATCCTTCCTATTACTGAAGCTTAGCTAGTGCCCTTCGATACCTCACTTTCACCTATCCCGATATTAGATATAGCATTCAAAAAATATGTCTTCATATGCATGATCCCAAGGAGCCTCATTTACATGCTCTCAAATGTTTTTTACGGTATGTTAAAGGCACCATAGATCATGGCCTCCAACTCTACGCTTCCAACACTTCCCAACTCATTGCTTATTTTTCGATGCCAACTAGGCCGGTTGTCCTCACTCTCGTAAGTCCAACCTTGGGTATTGTGTATTTCTGGGTGACAACCTCATTTCTTGGTCATCTAAATGTCAAAACACCATCTCTTGCTCTAGTGTAGAAGTGGATTATCGTGTTGTTACAAATGTAGTCGGTGAGGCCTGCTAGATTCACCAACTACTTGGTGAACATCATTCCTCTCTTCCGACGGCTACCCTCATGTACTATGATACGTTAGTGCTATATACCTCTCTTCCCACCCCGTCCAACACCAATGAACTAAGCATATTGAAATTGATATCCATTTTGTTAGTGATCAGATCTCCCTAGGTGATGTTCGTGTGCTCCATGTTCCCTTAGCTCACTAGTATGTAGATATCTTCATGAAGGGTCTGCCATCAAGTCTACTTTTGGACATTTTCTCTAGTTTGAGAGTCTTTCATCCTCCTACTCCAACTGCAAGGGTTTGATAGAATATATGATTAATGTAACTTTAGTATTTACCATATTACCGAGTCATTCACCCTTATACGTAGCTTCCCTCCTAATATCTCTCTCATGTAACAACCTCATTAACATTTTTGTCCCACCATTGAACCATAGTAGCCCCCCTCTCATGTGAACAAATCAAACATAATAGCCAATGGGTAGCCTACCCATGGATCTCCTGCAACCACCACATTTTAGCATCATCCGAAGCTTCGTCAGCCACTTCCATCACCATCGCCATCCCTTATTTTTGTCTTACCACCACCACCTCAACTAAGCACCACCTCCTTTTGTAGCTCAATCGTGTAATTCCAACCCTATTTTTCCAACCGCTCTTATTGTGCTTCCTCACTTGAATTCTAGCGTAGCAACCATCCCAACCTTAGTGGTGGCGCAACCACCTTGAGCGAGACTTCCATCATGATATTAACGTGAATAATACATGCTGCTAGCCCTTAGCTATTCCAATCTAAGTTTGGTTATTTCCTTAGCCCTTTTTGCTTCTAAATGGTTGATTATACTAGTAAATTATTTTTGGTATTAGTACTAATGTGTGTATTTCTCGTGTTGGTTAATTAGGTATTTTTGTTGGAAGATGTATTTTTGGAGTACATTTTGTGTAGCTTTGAAGTAAATCTAATTACTTTTAGGATGGTAGAAAATTATGTGGAAACGTGATAGATTTTACTAGAATAGAAAACATGCTACATTTTATTTTTGTGCTAAAAATGTAATTATGATAATATATCTCTATATGCAAGTTATATATATATATATAAGGAAATTCATGAGTTACGATCTCGATTAGGATCTTCCTTCTCAAGCCATTTCCATTAAATATTTAGTGGTATTACATCCCTTACAATAAACAGTAAAAAGGCTAGGTATAAAGGTATAAATCAGTTAGATTCCTATCTAGTTTGATATTTTACATATTTTTTATTTTATAACTTAATACATATTACTGATTCGACTTTTCCAAAGGACAACTAAACTATTCGATAATGATTTTGGATTTTAAAATTATGGTAGAAATAACATCGTTCTCCGACTCCCTTCGCCTATAGCTCTCATTTATGTCTTCTGAATTTTGACCATTGATATTCATTCTTTATTTCTTTTATCTTCTTCTTACATTAAAGATTCATTTTGCAACATCTGGAAATTCAAAGCTTGTTGATGTTAGGCTACATCGAACCCAATTCCTCTTCTTCAACACTTTTATGATTGGTTCATACTTCATACAGCGACAACACCGCCTATTTACTTCCCTATTAGTGCTTTTTTGGTTCAGGGGTAATAGGGGTGGAAAAATTACCCCCGTATTTTATATATCTTGTATATTTAGTTAAAATTAAATATTCTTATTCCAATGAATACCCATTTTAGATCTTAATTTGATCTAAAATGGGTATTTTATTAAAAATATATTTATTATTATTTAATATTTAATATAAAAGATACAAAAAAGGGGAGAATTTTTTCCACCTCTATTACTACCTTAACAACAAGCCCTTAGTAGTAACAAAGGAGACAGTGAAACCGAGGCAGATAAGGGACCTTGTATCATTTTTTTTATCTTCTCATCATGATTTTTTTTTGCGTTTCTTTTTCCTTGTTGAGTTAAATGATTCAACCAACTTTTATTGTCTCGGAATTATTTTCAATTGATATAATTTTTAATATAACATTATACTCCATACCCTTTTTTGTACAATGTAAGGGAGTCATTTGGTCATGAACTTTTTTTAAAAAAAATTATAATTTAAGTATTTAGAATATAATAAAGTTATTCATTATTTAATAAAACCATTATTTTTACATGGATTAAATTGCTAATGCAAATTATAAAACCCATGTATTATTTAATTAAGTTGTAAAAATGAAATTAAAATTGATTGCCCGATTATGATCTTTAAAACACTTTTTGCAAGCGATGTCAGATACTGCAAAAATTTTAGCCATTACCATTATCATATATTAGTATTATTGAGTTTTACCTCTCAAAACAGTTAATTAGTGCATCATGAATCCATATGCAACGTGCTCGTTGCAACTGATCCATTCTTCCCTTCTTTATGTTCTACAAAATAGTGGAGCTTCGACCTAAATATATCCATAGCACTTTTCTTCCATTCCAATCATCCTCTCTTTTGCATAATTCCCCTCTTGTTCCCTTTAGATTTTTCTACATTCTCTAATAAAATCTTGAGAACATATTTCTTCATAAATTAAACCACTTATATGCTTCACTTCTCCTTTCCTACATGCTTTGAGAGTAGCGAAATATGTATTTCATATGCAAATAGTTGCTAATATTACCAAGTATCAGATTGCAGCCAATGTTTATGCATTCAGTGACAAGTATACTGATATGACTTCTTTAGTAACCGTTTCAAAATACACTAGCAATCGAGTATATTACTATCCAAGATTTCAATCAACAATCTACAAAGAAAAATTGAACCACGAGTTATCTATTGATGTTACTAGAGAAATTGATTGGGAAGTTGTGTTGTGGATAAGATGTGACAAAAGTGTGCAATTTAGATCATACATGAAAATTTCATAATGCAATCTACTGGTATGGAATTTAATGGATGTGGCAAGGGTGTGCAATTTATATCATATCTAATAGATCATGATGTGGAGAGGTTTTGTAATAAAATGTTTTTTTTTTCTATTCCAAATCCGTAGTAATTAATGTTTTAACTTAATCCTAATCCTAAATAATTGATATTTAAATCTTGCCATAATTCCTTAATCCTAAAATTCAATCTAATTCTAATCCTAATTTTAGGTAATTAATATTTTGACCTAGCACTATCATTAGAAAATTGATAAATTAATTTTATCCTAATTTTCTAATTTTAAATTTAAACTTAATTATGATTATAACCCTAAATTCCTTTTTAATTTCCCTTGTCTTCTCCCTTGTTCTTTCTTCTTTTTCTTTCTTTTCTTCCCTCAATATTCTTTTTCTTCCTTCCTTGTAAGGCCACACCCCCCTCTTGCATAGCTTCCTTTCTTTACCCTTCTAGTCCACTACCCTTGTAACCTAGCACACACCCTATCCTACAATACCCCAACATACCCCATCCTCATCCTTCCTAGTTTGTGTTGAATAGGATGCAAAAACCATGCCTTTGAGACCTTATATCTTCAACAATCTCCCCATTCAAATCCTCACCCCTCCCACTATTAATACCCTTTCTCTTCACTCCCTACTTTACTTGGTACTTGGTTTAAACTCTCCCCAAACTCCCTTTTCCTTCCCTCAACTCTTCTTTCCTTCCCTTATCATTGTCTGCCATTTTTCTTCTTGCAAAGCTCTATGTAGTTTATACTACCTTATGAAAACCCACCTTCAAAGCTTCAAAGCCTCACACAACAAATCTTTTCTTGCCAAAAAAGCTCATGCAGATCACCCTGTAGCTACGTCAACACTTCATGCAACACATACCTTAGCTACGCCAAATATTCACAAAAATTTCATATTTCCACTCCCATACCTTAGCTACAAACATTCACACATACACCACCCTCATTCACACCATAAAAATCACACAAACACACCCAGCGTGTCACTTATTCACTCAAAACTCACCCAAACTACACCATGAATTCTTGGTGAACCACCGAAAATAACACCCAATCTTTGCGACACCCTAACCACCAATGTGAGGACCTCATGCAGGAGCCCCTAGATGTATGAGTATCTCATGTTGAAACCCACCTTACTACACTAAATCTTGATGCAGCTAGTTCAAGCTTTTCCATACTTCTCAAATGACATGGCACTACAAAATAATTAACTTATACCAATAGGGCATTATCTATTGGAAAAATCCATTTTTCTATTGGAAAAAGTATTACCAAAAGATATTTTTCTGTGATAAAACTATGGGTAAATATGATCTGCACTTAAAAGTTTTTCCCACAGTTAAATATGATCTGTTAGGAATAATTAATAATGCCCACAAATATTTATCTGTTGGTAAAACTTATATCCACAATTATATCTGTAAGTAAAAGTATTAACAACAAAATGATATCTATGACTAAAATTATTATCTACAAAACAATATATACTGCTAAAACTATTACCAACAAATATATATATATATATATATATATATTATATTCGTAAAACAATAATGATGTCCATAATACCTGTTATTGTAATATTTACCTGTAATAATAACTTATCCTTATATACAATTAAGTACACCATACATAATCATCAGTGTTTAGTTTATTTGTCAAAGTGATAATATAGTCTTATAGGTACAATACTATAAATAAACTTGTAACATATGATGACATACAAGACATCTTTATTAACACATCAAACACCATCATCTTCATTCTCATCCTGTTTAGTATCTCCAACGACTTCAACACCTTCAACATTCTCTTTGATAATCATCAAGATGTATTCCCTAAGAAAATATGCAATAACTTAATTAGATTAATATAAATTCATACCCAAAAGCTAAATAAAGGAAGTTTTAAAGTTTTCTCAAAAATAATAAGAGTCCTTAATTAAGAGGGAGAGCAGGTGCGAGCAAAATTAAGTATTTGGAAGAAAACTTAAAATGGCTCTCTAATCAGTATTATTCTAGAAAAGCATTCTCAATAGTTTTAGAACTTTATCGCAAAATGGTAAAATAAAAAGGAAAACTATAAATTAAATGGAATTTGATTTTTTATTTACATGTAATAATGTAGGAGCTAGTGGAGCTTGCAACCTTGATTAGGTAATCAGAGTTCACATAGCATGCATATTTCAATCATCAACTGATTTTAATGTTTGCAAATTATACTCTTGGAAACATAAATTAGAAGTTCGAAACCCTATTATTCTATAGGTCTTTTGGAAGTAATCTACTGCAATTGTATATGAGGGTTGTGATGGTGTGTACATCTATAAGATTCATATTCGAGTGTTACTTTAGTCTTGGAAATATTAATTGCAAAATAATATCGTCTAGGGTGAGCAGCAATGAATAGATTCAAGCCTTACAATTTAAGCTTTTTGGTTTTTGACATGGTAGAGTCAATCTATTCAACAAGTTGATCCATTCAATTAGTTCAAATCTTAAGAGCTCCCATTTATACTATTCCAAGATGTGTGGTTTCTAGAACTGGTATAGGCAAGCCTATGTCTTATGCCCAAACAAAGTATTCACGTACAAAAGAATATTGAAAGTATAAAATCATCAATTAAGCCAAACCCAATAACTTAGACTTTTAGATTCATTAGTTCAAATACATAGTCTAAGAAAGGGAGCATGTGACTACTTATCACCTAAAAAGAGAAACATCACGAATGAATCCTCCCTTTAGGTGTACTCTAATTAAACTTAAATATAATTGATATAATAGTTTGTCTAACAATTGCCCTTAGGCACTTGTCAAGACTTTAATTTATTTTCCTAAATGATGTAATTAGATAACTAATTGTACATACATGCACTAGTTGGCATTATTAAATGTTAATGTTCTTTCTATTTTTAATGTCTTAACATGACCACCTATTGGACTTTATGTCATTCAATGAACAAAAATATAGAAGTAGGTCAAATGATATCACAATAATAATTAATCATAGTATACAGATCATTATGACAACAATGTTGGAATTACTTTAAGAATGGAAACTCTATGGTCATTTAATCAATTAAATGAATATGATCATCCACGTGATCAAGACACTCAGAGTTAATTCATAATAATTATAATACTAATAGTACTGATAACAATAGTAATGGCAGTAATAAAAAAACTATCAATTATGACACTAACATTAGTAAAAGAATAATAATAGCGCATTGAATTTTTTTCAAATCAAATCAATTCAACAAAAATGAGACGAAGAAAACATAACCATAGGAAGAATTGATGCATAGACAAATCATGAAAAGTATTGTCTACGAAGTAGCTTATTTGATTACGAGCATTAACTAGTTTCCATATAGGTCTCTAATTTTCTGATAATGCAAGAGCATACTGACAATTAATGGCTTTTATGTAGGTCCAAGTGAAAAGAGAGTCTAACAGCTTATAAGCTCTACTGGACTTTCATCCTAAAACTACACACTTATGACAAAGTCATCCTATTATTTTTTCATTTTTTTTTTCATATAGGATAAACTATATGTAGGTTTCAACCTTTTAACACTCCCACTCACATGAGTCCCTTTTATGATTGGCAGTTCATGAAAGGCCACAACCTCTTCATAGTGACTACATCAAGGTTGCTTGGAAACTGGTTTTAAAGATCAAGGCCACAACCTCTTCTAAACAAATTCCAATATGAATTTGAAATCATCAATATATATATATATATATATATATATGGAACTTAAATATTTTTAGCGACTAATAAATTATTGATTAATGATCAAAAATTATATTAGTCACAATAGATATACCAATAATGATGTGTTTTAATAGTGGTCATTAATAATATATTAAGAACGACAAAAAAAAATTGGTCTCTAAAATGGTCGTTAATGCACCAGTTTATTATAGTATAAAATAAATAAATTCAACGAAGGAAATATTTGTTACAAATAAATCATGAAAATTATTTTACTACTTTAAAGAGATTTTATAATAAAAAATAATTTATTTTTGCTAATGAAATATAAATCCATAATAAAGTTGTAATCACACAACGAAGTTATAATTGGAAACAAATTTAAAATATTAAAATAAAAACACACAATAAAAATGGAAATATATTTTAAATAAAAATCATATAGCTTATGGAAAAAGAAATAAAATATAAAAATAAAATATAAAAGATATTGAAAAATATATAAATGAAATTCTAAGGAACTACAAAAAAATTAAATAATTTCCATAAATGGAATATATTTTTAAATAGAAACGAAGATCATATGAATTTAATAAAATTCATAATTGTGAATGAATTTTTCTAGAATAATACACAACGAAAAATGATTAAATAAATTCCAATATGAATTTGAAATCATCAATAAAGCTATAAAACCAATCACAAATAAAATAATTAAACATTTTCATTAAATTTCATTAATAAAATCATTAAGTTTAAGGAAATTGAATTTAAAAAATATGAGGTATTATAATAATTATATAAATAACAATAATAATATTAGGCCTAAGAATATCTAACAACCATGGGTACACCACCGCCTAGACCCTCATTACATTGATAAGTAGTGAGACCCCCATTATATAGGTCATTTGAAGTCTGACTTGACTGATTATTACCTTTATCATAATATTTATTATTATAATTCATATAATAATGAGAGTTACTATAATTATTAATTATTATTTTAATAATAACTTTTATTATTTTAAGAATAATTATTATTATTTTAAATATCATAGTTATGTTATAATAATATTAACAATAATTATAATGATAATTATAAATATGGTTATATATTATATTATTAGTATTTCATATAAAAATTAGCAATTATCATAATAAGAGAAATATCTCATGTATAATAGGAATGAATCTATTGTGCCACGAGATATAATAATAGTTGAAACATTTGTCTTCCTTATATACTAATACCAACAGATATATAAGTGGGTATTAGTTTTGTTGGTATAATGTTACTAATACCCAAAAATATAAAATTAGGCAAAAGATCTGTTGGCATAACATACTATTACCAACAGATAAAAATTTTTTGTAGGAAAAACTTTCTTTATTACCTGTAAAAAAATATCTATTGCTATTAGTAACTTTTTCCAACAGAAAAAAAATCTATGACTTAATTTCTGTTGGCACAAGTCATAAATTTTGTAGTGTGGTTTACTTCGATTTTGCATCATTTTCCACCCTTCTTTGCCTTATTTTTTCCTTGGTTTTGATATATTATCGTTGAATATTTGCCAATTTTATTGTGGTCTCAGAATAGGAGCCTTAGGGTTTATACATGCTTATTTATAGGTGGCATTTTTGGTAAAGATATATGTCGTAACTAGGGTTTTATATGCAATGCATAAATTTGTATAAAAGCTTATGTTTGGTATTGTGATATAGATAATGTCGTCATCATAGTATCATTTTATGATGTGTTGTGTGGTATAATGGGAAAGTGAGAAAAATGCAAAAGTGTGTAATTATGTGCATTTTTAGCTAAGTTTGGTTTTATCTATATATATATATATATATATATATATATGTTGGAGCTTGAAAATAAATTATGAGGGGAACTCATAGGATTTTTGTGAGAGTATGGATATTTTTGCTATTCTAAGGGTATTTTAGTAAATATGGGTTAAATATGGAATCATTAGTTTATTAATGTGATAATTGGTTCAAATTATGCTAAATATTTTAGGTGGGATAATTGGAGTAATTATAAGCAGTATAAGCCAATTAAAATGAGAAAATAACATAAACTAGGAATAGTAATACTAAATGTGGGGTCATTGTTACATGTGTAAAATATTGGAGTTAGACCTTGATTTTTATATATGAGGTTAGTAATGATATTTTATAAATTTTTAATAAATTTGGTGTTTATATGAGTCTTATGAAAAATGTTATGCCCAACTTAAGATCATAGGGTTTCGTAGGGAGTTGTGAATAGTAATCCTTGCGCTAAGGTTGTTATTGCATATGTAAAACATTAGAGTTAGACATTTATTTTTATACATATTGTTAATAATAATATTTTAGGATTTGTTTTATAAAATTTGGCGGTTAAATTAGTATTATTAGAGAATTTATGCTCAACTTGTGTAACAAAAGTTTTCTTAAGGAAAAAAGGACATTTTTGCTGAGATGTCTCGATCTTCATGTGGTTGTGTGTTATGTATATTGAATAATTAAGTTATTTTTTGATTATTTTCTTTCATATTTATATTTGTGTCTACATGATGATCTTGAGGAAAACTCTAATGAATAATATATTAATCACATAAAGTGAAAGATTAAGTGAGTAAGGACTAAGGTGTTGTATTTCTTCCAATAGATGATAATAGTGGATCGAGAGAATTTTTTCTTTCTAAGAGGTACTTTACAATGTTCCATCAATTTAAGAATAGTGTCCAGAAGCATGTTTCCTTATTATTTATTAGGTTTGTTACACAAGACGGTCATAATGGCATAGGAGCATTTTGCCTTGAGAGGTGCTTTAATCAGTTCCACCCGATGAAGAATAATGGATTTCCTAAACTCAATGTAAATAATAATATGGAATATTATTATTGTTATATAATATAACCAATAATGGATAAGATACTAACAAATTCAACTAAAAGATCATATAAATTAGGATTGTGGTGTTAAGTTTGTTGTACTGGAAAAGATGATAATAATAGCTCTAGAGTATTTTTTACAAGGAGGTGTTTCAGACAATTCCACTAGTTTAAGAATAGTTCCTAGAATGTTGTGGCCTTGAGATGTGTTGAGTCTATTCCATCAAAGTAATAATAGTGGACATGCATGCTTTTCCCCAGGAGGGTTTTTATTCTATTCCACCTAATTAAGAAAAGCGGGGTCCTAAATTCAATGTAAATAAGAAATGGATTATGGCTATATCTAATAATGTAACTTTGATTCAGTTATCCTCTTACATAATATTAGGTTTAATGCATAGGCATGATTATTCTTCTATATGACCTTATAACATTGTGTAACTTTGTTATGACTATGTTTTTCCCTTACTCGATATATAGCTTACTAATCATTATTTTCATGGGTTTTTCTCATTCCTACAAGTAGATACCACCTATTTTTACAAGTGAGTGTTGATTACTATTTTTAATGTGCTTACCTTTAGTGAACGCTAAATCGAATTGATGTGGGGTATGGTTATTCGGATATCTCTTTTTCTCTGGTCCTTGTTTTTCATTATACATGTTCCCTTCTCTCTATTTTGTATTCTATATCATGGTGGAATAAAGTGTTTTCTACACCTAATTTTTAGGTATGAGGTTGCTTTTGCCTTTCACCTGACATAAACTAGGTAATATGAGTGCCTCTTTTATGTTTGATGCAGCATGACATCCCTCGTGTTTTGTGTTATAGCTTCCACAATATACTCTTTAAAAATAAAAATTTGAAGTGCAAAAAATAGGGGGTATTATAGATGGCATTAAAGCTTTTGGATGTTGAGAATCATGTTCGAATTAGAGACTCAATTTTCACAATCCTAAATTTTTCTAGCTTGTTTTATAATTCAGATTAACCTTGTGAGGAATCAAAAAATTAGTAGCTTAAGTGGTCTTATGACTTTTCCCTAACATGTTTCCAGTGTTATAGCTCATGAAGAATTGACTACACGTACCTACTACATCATAAATTATAGTGATCCGGTACACTGACTAATATGGTCTCCTCTTAGGATTTGGAATCCATTTACATAAGTCACACGGAGGCTATGGACAAGAAGATGTGGATGTACCACCTTTCAACCTAGCTATGGTGAAGAAAGCCTAGAATATATATTAGACTCTTAAAGTTGTGGTTCCTGATCATGAGATAGGTCATTAAGCACTTCAATAAACGCCGACAACATGTTGAGAGGAATTTAAGTAGGTTTTGAGAGGCACTTCCACATGGAGATGAATCTACCCTTTATTGTCACAAATATGGTGAACACCAAGATGTTTTTGTCCAAGATTCCCCATCTTAGATACACATGTGATACTATCCATTTGACTATGAGCCCAAGGATTCAATCATAGAGTGTAGCCATACACATTGTCAACTAAACAAGGATATGGTTATCAAATAGCAAAAGGCATCCCTCTGGTAGTCTTTAGATTGTGATGAATCAAGCCAACCATCCCCTTCTTCTTTTTGTATCTACATTGCGTGTGGACTTGTCCCTTACCCCCATTTTTATCTTTGTCTTAGACACTCTTTAGATTAGGGTTTTTAGTTCGAGGCTTTAGTATGCCAATTTTTTTTTCCTATTCCGAGTCTTTACCATCCACTTTTGTCTCCATCACCCTTGTTGTTATAGTTTTGTGAGGCTTTAACCTTATAGAAGAAACATTTTAAAGAAGTAGTACTCGAATTATTGACCTTGAATCCTTACAATGTTTTTCTTGTAACCATAGAGACCACCCTTGGTTCCACTCACTCTACTTTTACCCTAGAAAATCTTTGTATTATTCATCACTTCTCTAATACCTATAACCCCTTAACCCTATATATCATTATTATTTTGATGGAATATAATGTATATCCATCTTGCATGATCAAGCCTAATGAGATTGAGTTAGATGATTTTTCATCCTACAAGGACTTGCCCTTGTAGATTCTACACACAAAGGTACAATGGACCCATACAAGCTCAATTACGCTTGTGAAAATTCACTAGAGTTGCCATGAAGAAAAGGGGGCGACCTGGGAATAGGAAATGACATGTGTGAGATTCATCTTGAGTTCTTCAGCATAGGTGTGTTATGTTTCTTGGTTCCCTCTCTTTTAAGGAGGTGATACCTCAGATTTTAGTGTCATCTCCTGTAGAATTAATCACCAATACCACCTTTCCTTACATATTTTTTTTTTGCTTCTTCCATAACTTTGAATTATTAACTTCAAGGGTAAAGTCTCTTTTAAAGGGGTAATGATTTAATACCTCACATTTTATCTAATCCAAATCTCAAGCAATTAATATTTTCACCAAATCCTAATCTTGGATAATTGATATTTTATCTTACCCTAATTCCTCAATCCTAAATATAAATCTAATTATCATTCTAATTTTAGGTTATTAATATTTTAAATTAATCCTAACCCTAAATGACTGATAAATTGATTTTATCCTAATTTTCTAATATTAAATTGAAACATAATTCTAGCTCTAATACTAACCCTAAATTCATTTTTATTTTCCCATTTCTTTTTCTCCTATTTATTTTTCATTTTTTCTTGTCTTCCTGTCTCAATATTCATTATCCTCCTTCCTATTGAGTCCATGCACCCCATTTCACATGGCTTTCCTTCATTACCCATCCCATCCATTTCCCTAGCAACCTAGCCCATACCCTAACCTATAGTAGCTCAATGCACCCTATCCCTTTCCTTCCTAGTCTACATCGCATAGGATGCCCATACAATACCTCCCTAACCTTGCATCTTCAGCCATTTCCCTATTCGCATCCTCACCCCTTTCCACTATAAATACCCGCTTCTCTTCACTCCTAACTTCACTTGACACTTGTATTAAATTCTCCTCATACTCCTTCATCCTCCCTCAACTCCTATACCCTTTATTTGTTCTCAATCACCATTTCTCACACAAATCAACCTTTGTTGTGTCGAACACCCATATATATCACCCCTATAGTTGTGGCAACACTTCATGTACTATATTCCTTGGCTATGCCAAACCATCACGCAACCTTCATCCTTCGACACTCAAACCTTAGTTATGTGGCCTTCCCCTATACCTAACCCTTATTTTCACCATCACGCTCATGTAAACACCACCCTATTACATCACTCATTCATGCAAATCCTACCCTAGCTACACCACCAAATCACGTTGCACCACCCCAAGCAACACCCCTTCTTCACGCCACTCCAACGACGAATGTAAGGACCTCACTTAATATCCCATAGCTATATAAGTCTCTCACACTACAACCCACCTTAACACACCAAATCCTAACACATATAGTTCAAGACTTTCCACAATTGTCGTGTGACTTGTTATAATCTAGTTTTGCTCCATTTTCTACCCTTAATTGACTTAGATTTTCCTTTTTTGTTTTATAAAGTATTATTTATGCATTATCATTAATTATTAGATAATTTTTGGTGGTATTGGAGGAAGATTCTTTAGGTTTACATATGCTTATAGACCACTAATATTTTTAGTAAGGAGACATGTCATAACTAAAGTTTTGTATACAATGTATAAATTTTTATGAAAAATTATGTTTGGTATTTTTATATGGATAATGTCATTATGATAATATATTTTTTTGATGTGTTTTGTGGTACGATGGGAAAGCGAGAAAAATGTGATAACATGAGATTATGTGCATTGTTGGCTAAGTTTGTTTTGTAAGTAAAGAAAGTTGGATTAAATCATTACCTAAATTAGGCTTTCATTTTTTACTTTTTTTATATATGTGGCTGCGTGCTTTCATGAGGATATGTGTTGGATGTAGAAAATAAATAATGATGGGACTAATAAGGGTTTTGTGAGGATATGGGTGTTTTGGCTATCTTAAGGGGACTTTGTTCAATGTGGGATAAATATGGAATATTTGGTATATTAATGTGATAATTGGTTTAAAGTATGCTAAATATATTAGGTGGTATATTTTGAGAAAATATGAGTAGTATAAGACAAATAAAATGAGAAAATTGTCTAAAGTAAGAATAAACCCCTTTAAGGGGGTCATTATTACATATGTAAAATTTTGGATTTAGATCTTGATTTTTGGATATGAGGTTAACACACTAATGAAATTTTAGTAATTTGTACCAAATTTGGTGGTAATATGAGTATGATGGAAAATATTATGTTTAACTTATGAAATTAGGGTTTTTATAGGGACTTGTGAATAATAACCCATGAAGTAGGGTTGTCTTATGTGTAAGACAATAAAGTTAGACCATAAATTTATCAATTCTTTTCAATAATCATATTTTATGAATATGCATTAAATTTGGTGGTTAAATGAGTATTATGGGAGAAGTTATGCTCATCTTGTAAAACTAGGGTTTTCTTAAGGGAAATAGATTATATTTCCCTTGGCAGTGTTCCAATCTTCATGTTGTTGTGTGTTATGTGTTTTGAATAGTGAATTTCAAATTATTTTCTTGCATATTTATATATATGGCTGCATTATGATCTTGAGGAAAACATTAATGGATAACACATTAATTACTTAAAGTGAAGTATTATGTGAGTTAGGATCGAAGTGTTGTGTTTCTTCCACCATAAAATCATAGTGGCTCTAGAGCGTTAGTGTTCCACTAGTTTTAGAATAGTGGTCAGGAGTGTGTTGCTTTGATAGTTATTAGGTCTATTCTATCTCACAATGATAGTGGCACAATAGTGCTTTACCTTGATAGGTGCCTTAATCCACTCAACTAGATTAAGAATAATGTGGTCCCTGAACTCAATATAAATAATAATATAGATTATGATTATATCAAATAAATGATAATAGAAAATTCATTAATCACTTATAGTGAAAGATCATATGAGTCAAGATTAAGGTGTTAAATCTATTCCATGAAATGACAATAATGGCTTTGGAGCATTTATCTTTTGGTGGTGCATCAGACTATTCCACTAGCTTAAGAAGAGTGGCTAGGAGCATGTTACTCGGGGAGGTTATGAGTGTGTATCACCAACTTAATAATAGTAGCTAGGCACATTTTACCCTTGGAAGTGTTTCAATTCTTTCTGTCAGATTAAGAATATCTAGGTCCTAAACTCAACATAAATAATAAATGGATTATGGCTATGCCTAATAATGGAACTATGATTCAATTATCCAATTACATTATATCATGTTTAATCAATATGTATGTTTATTCTTCTATTTGACCTTATGGCATTGTGTAACCTTATTATGACTATACTATTTTTTTACACAGCATGTAGTCTTTTGATCATATTTTTTATGGGTGCTCCTCATTTCCGTAAGTAAATACCACCTATTTTTGTTTGTGATTGTTGATTACTACTTTTAATGTGATTATCTTTTGTGAGTGCTAAATTAAATTGGTATAAGGTATGGTTATCTAGATATCTCTTTTTCTGTATGAAATCTTAGTCCTAGGTTTTTTTATACATGTTCCTTTTTCTCTATTTTATATCCTTATTTGAGGTAGAATCAAGTTCTTCCCATACCTAATTCCTAGGTACAATGTTACTTTTTCCTTGCACCTGACATAGACTACGTATAGGGAGTGCTTCTTCTATATTGGATGTGGCATGACACACTTAAGTTTTGTGTTTTGGCTCCCATAATAACTCTTTAAAATAAAATTTTCAAGTGCTAAAAATGGTGGTGTTACAAATTTTTCCATTAGATTCTTGTAAAACTTAGAGAATACTCTAAAAGTACCATCATGATCTATATAAGTACATCCCATGTCATTAGTGATTGATAGAATTTGATTTAATTGCCTTCCCCCCTTTGACAATAACATGGAAAAATTAATTTTTTGCATCTCCCAAATTCAACCATGTGACTTTTAACTTTTTGTGAAAGAAGAGTTCCTCACACTTAGATAAATATGAAAGCCTTTAGGATAGATTCATCTCTTGTTGACCTAAGTTATTGCCTAAAGGGTGTTGTCCCAACTAATCTTGAATAACCAACAATAATTCCCTTACATTAATAACCTTCTCATTAATTCCTCAATAATGAAGTTTATTCAATGTATTTAGGGGTCCATTGAGAAGTTTCAATTTTTACATAACACAATTGAGTGAGATACCTAATACAGGAGAGGAAAGATGGTAACCAAAATAAGGGAGTGAGGTATAATGCATAGAGCTTGGAAGATTGCATTTGATCCTCCATAGCTGTTAAACCAACAAGATTTCCCATGGATCTATCTAATTTGCATAATATTATGTCAAAACTTGATTTTTTATTACACCAAGTAAATAACTAACTTGTGAATTTGAGATCAACAAGTTGGAGATGAGAAAGACAATTAGCAAAAGCTTTAATAGCAAGCAAGCATGCTACATGCGCCTGTGTACACGTTTCCCTAATTCCCAATAGATGATGGCTAAGCAAAAAATGAGAGCAGCACCAGCAACTGATGTTGATTCTGGCAAAAAGGGTGAGCAAAAATTGGTGGAAACTCCAATTGATTCGAAGAAAGATAAATAAACTAATGGGTGTATTGTGTCGGACGAAGTACCAATTGAGGGCCAGTTATTTACCTAAAGTTTGAATGATACACAAAATGTTAGGGTAAATATGCCAACTAGTGAATTCCAATCGAAATTTTCTACTCCAATCAAAATCAAATCGAAACCTTCTATTGAAAAGAATGGTGAAATCTAATTAAAATCTTCTACTCCAAACAAAATGATGAATCTGCATGTGCTGCCAACTAATGGGACTCGACCACTTCCACTGTTTCAATAGGAAGCTTCACATATGTCTTCGAAGGATATGTTATCTAGTAATCGTAACCTAAACCATGTTCTTCTCCTTGCATATGTGCCTTCAATTGTCATTAATAGCCCATTAGTGAAGATTTAGGAAGAGGAATGGCAGACTCAAGTGGAGAAATGGCGCTACTCCCTTGTAGGTTATGTCTTTGGTATGTCCGCCACTTTTAATCAGACAATGAATTTTTTTAGAACAAACTGGAACTATGTTAAAATTTTGAAATTCCACCTTTATGATGAAGGTTTTTTCCTCTTCTAGTTTGAATCTCAATGGATAGTGATGCTATCGGGAATAAAGCATTTTGGATATTTTTCAATTTTCTATTTGCTCTGGAAGAATGGACAAAAGGTTTTGAGTTCAAAATAGAAAGGTTTCAATTTTTGTGAACTTCGTTGAATTTTTCTGGTTTACCATTGCCTTTGTGGTCTCAGAACTCTCTCAGTCGCATTGCCAACTATGTAAGAACTCTATTCTGTGCAGATGTTGTCACTACAACTAAGGCTTGAGTCTCCTTTCCCAAATTATTAGTGGAGGTGGATGGACACACAGAATTACCTAAAATTATTCCCATCCAGTGTCCAAATGGTAATGTCATTCATTAAAAAGTTGAATATGAATGGAAACCATAGCTATGCTTGCACTGCAAGAAGTGCCACATTATCACTTATTATGTGAAATAGAGATTACAGGAAAAATAGGAAGCAAAGGAGGAATGGGTGGTGGTTAAGGATTGAAGGAAGATTCAAGCTTCTACCAAGAATGAACCTGCATAGCAAGTTCCTCAAGGTGACAACAAAGGTAAGAGCATACAAAGTAGTACTCCAAATATACAGTTGCTACAAAAGCCTCTTAAGCAGGACATAGCTACTAAAAGTAGCACCACAGTGGTACATAAAGAAGCTGATCCACCTATGTCCATGATTGACTTTTTGGAGTAGCATACCCATAAGTTGGACTTGGAATCAATTGATGTGTAACTACCTTGTAGCTTGGGGGTAACTTTGTACCTGATTCTGATCTGCATTTTGCCTAATATTATGTTGGTGGAATATAAGAGGTTTAAATAAACCTAAAAAAAGGAATTAAGAGTATGGATGAAAAATAAAACAGTCTCACTTATGGTTATTGTTGAGCTAAGAGTAAAGTAATCAAAAGCAGCAAAGATTAGTAGCAAATTAAATAGTACTTGGAAATGGTCGTTTAATTTCCCTTACCATATAATAGGAAGAATGTGGTTAGGATGTAATCCTCAACAATGGGTGATTCAAAACATGGGGCCATGTGATCAAGCTCTCACTTATAGAGTACAGAGCATTACCAAAACTCACAAGTTTATCTTAACTATTATTTATGGTCTGAATACAAATGTTGGTAAGAAGACACTATGGCAGTGGCTCTCTCAATCTCATCCTAGTGGTGAACCATGGGTGTTATTAGGAGATTTTAATGTGGTTGCATCTTCCTCTAAGAAACTACAAGTAGACCCACCTAACCCTGCTGATATGTCAGATTTTGTGAGCTACCTTCAAAACCTATCACTTACAGATGTGAACTACACAGGTTGTCATTATACATGGTCAAACAAGTAGAAACATAGTAGTAGAATATACTACAAACTAGATAGAATTTAGAGTAATGTGGAATGTTTCTCTCAGTACCAAAACTCACATGATATCTTTGATACCCCACTAACGTCAGACCATTCTCCTATGACACGAATGTTTGGGGACAAATAGAAAATAGGTAAAAGACCATTTCATTTTTATAACATGTGGTCTCTTAATCCCAATTTTGACACCATTGTAAGAACTACATGGCAAAACCAGAGAAGGGGGAACTCTATCAATGATTTTTAGTAGAAATTGAAGTAGGTCAAGGTGAAACTAAAGACTCAATGAAAAGAATTTTGTTAACATTTACCACAAAGTCATCATAGCAAGAGCTAAAGTGCAAGAAATCCAGCAGGCTCTCACTACTGATCCACTAAATGCAAATCTAATATAGGGCGAAAAGGATGCTCTTCAAAAATTGCATCACTATTCTCTATATGAGGAGAGATTTTACAAGCAAAAGTTGAGAGTGCAATGGATTCATCAAGGTGAAAAAAATATAAAAATTTTTCATGCTTAAGTAAAGGGAAGGCAGCAAAGGAATAAAATTCACAAAATATAAGACCAAAATGGTAATATAATAATTGATCATAAGGTTATTCAACAATAGTTTATAGATTTATATAAGAATCTTATGGGAACCTATGCCATTTCCATAGTCCACCTTGATGAGAAGGTATTATGCAGGGCAGGAAAACTTAACAATGAAAAACAAAGGAAATTGTTACAATCGATTAAGAAGTATGAAGTGCAACAATTAGTGTTTGAAATGGGCAGTGATAAAGCACCAGGACTAGATAGATTTAATGGATTTTTCTATAAGAAGTGTTAGCCTTTAGTAGGAGACCAATTATGGAGAATTGCTTAGGAGTTTTTCTATTCTGGTACTTTCCCTAAGAGTTTAAACATAGCTACACTTACTTTAGTGACAAAGGTTGAAGTAGCAACCAAAATGGAGTAGTTCAGGTCCATTGCATTCTGTAACACCCCAGTTTTTACTATTAATTTTTTTTGTTTTTGCAGCGTAAGTAACTAAGTAAAATAGTGGGGGTTACCGCCGTGATCGACATAATTCTAGTTTATGCAACCATCCTAATATCAATCTCAAGGCTAAAAAGTTCATGGTAATACAAGGAGATTAGAAAAAAAAGTACATTTATTGTACAAATATTGAGTTTGGAGTTTAACCCTGAGTTTTACAATACCAAAATACAAAAGGAGGATACTGTGGATCAAGATTTCAAAAGGGTATCCAGTTTAATACATAATCCGGATAACATTTACTCTTCACCTGACCCCAACCTAAATGGAGTTACGCATCCCCACATAAGGCGTCATAGGATGCAAAGTCATCTACCCGATCCTCTAAAACCTGCACAAAAGATCCAGGGCCTTCTCCTTGTGGGAATGAGTAGCACCATAACATGGGTGGTCAGTACGCTATGTATTAAGCAAAGGAACAATACTATTGAGAATAGGAATACAAGTAGCACATGCTTTCACATTAAATGATAAAGGAAAAAGCAACCAAGTAAATGATCATCTTATAAGGCATAATATGATCTACATCCTTTTATTAATAGTCCATTTTCATTCTTTTATGTACGATGAGTGCAGGAACCCCATTAATCTTAAACCAGTGGAATAGTTTGAAAATTCTTGGGGAAAACACACCCAAACCACTATTATTTCTAATGGAACAGAGGTAATAACATCTTATTGAGGTAAAACACTCTTGAGCCACTATTCTACCTGGTGGAATGGGAATAAATCACCATGGTCCTGACTCATGCATTCTTCCACTTTAAAATATTAGTATCTTTTCCCATAAGCTGTAAAGGTATGTTTTTTTCACGATGAGTAGGCACCCCACTATTCTCAACCGATGGAACAGTTTGAAACTTCTTAGGGACAACACACCTAAGCCACTATTCTTTATAGTGGAGCAGAGATTAAAAACATCATCTAGGGGCAAAACACTCCCTAGCCACTATTCTACCCAGTGGAATGGGAATACATATATATAGATTTAAGAAAAATAATCCCATGGCCCTACTCACTTACTCTTTCACTTTAAGTGATTAGTATCTTATTTAAGATTGATTCTCAGGCATATAACACAGTCAAACAGATATGAATATAACATAGATCCAAAACCTCGAGCCTTGTCAAACCATAATTACACTTCCTTTAGTGTTCATTCTCCCATGTTTTCTATTTTACGCACATTATATTACGACATCTCCCAATTCCCATCATTAGTATCATTCCCAAAAAATACAACCTAATTCCCATGAGAGTAATCCCATCCTGATGTATATATATTAAACACTGAAGTGTCCAAGTTCAAATCCCATAAAATTGTCATAACACTTTATATAAAATATTCATCATAAAGGCTTCAATATGCTCGTAGTAGTAGTTAGCAGCCATCACATCCTAAAGACTACAAGATGTTAAGGATAAAATCCAAGCTAATAAGTACTAAGACTCGTACAAACAAGCATAAGCTAACTACATCATTTTCCCCACCCATCTCTCATTCATGGACAATCGAGTATCAAAATAATTGAATTTGTCAAAAATTTGAGAAAAGAATTTTAGTTTAGGGCTGATACCTTCCTATGGTATTAGCTCAAAATTATCTGTATGGTAAAAATCTTATGGTATCAGTTTAAAAGTTCTTAAAAGTAGGAAAGCCTTAAGAAATTCTCTGATACTAACCTATGGTATCAGCTCAATTATTGTTGAAAATGAAGTATTTTAAAGAAAAAATTGTAATACCAACCTATAACATCCTCATTTTTCACTTCTAAAGAATTTTGTTAAATCATGTTGCGGAAGCATAAAACACTTAGAAAAATAGGGTGTTACCACAGTACCTAACATAAGATAGACGTTTGCCGCCTATCCCATATCAAATACAAGGGTAAACCACTCAATGCTTAATCAATAGAGTGCAAAAATAATATTTTAATTGAAATAATTCCAAGGGTATTTACATTAGATTACCCTAGCAGGCATGATTAGTGTTTTATTCATAAAGATGGGTGACTATACAAGGCTCATACAAAGCTAACAAGTCTATTTTCATATCAGTCCATCTTAATCCTCTTATTTCCATTTTCCCCAAGCGTGTTGGTTTGCCACTTATCCTTGGCCAATGTTATTCATGTCCACCATTACATTCGATCTAGCCCAAGCTAAGTTTCATTACTCTTTTCTCAATTATCCTCACTTATCATAAGTGAAATTTCCATTTGATCCTTCCATTACTCATAAGGTATACCACAACACATGCCATTAAATAACCTTGGAATAATACCAATCATAATATCCAAGCATAACTGAACATAAAAGAAATAGATTAAGTGAACTAGTCAATTGGTCTAGCCTAAGTAGTTAATTGGTCTGGCCCGACCAGTCGATCAATTTGGCTCAACAAGACCATGCTTTCCTCAAACCAATCAATTAGTTTGGGTAAACCTGTCGACTATTCATAGACCAGTTGAATGATTTTTCCAAATCAGTTAATATGTTTAAGAAGAGATCAAGACCAAGGTTTGTCAAGCATACCAGTCAATGGGTTGGGTTAACCAATTGACTGTTCTAGGAACCAATCAATTAGTTTGACCAAACCAGTGGATTGGTTTGCCTTAATACAACACCAAGTTATCAATTTCATGTAGATTCTTTCATGCAAATCACGTTTGGTCATGTCAAAACATGTATACAAAAAAACTAACATAACTCCAGCCAATTATCATGCTTTTCTCACCATAATATCATCATAGCCTATTTTATCCATTTTCATGCTCTTTACTCATTTAAAGCCATTTAAGCATGCAAATAATGCATACAACTACATTTCTTCATACCAACATGTATCAACCAACAAAAGATATCACTTATCATGTAGGAACACATACTAAACATTTCAAGAGCAAGAATTACTTACTTGATGTAGACAAAAATCCTCTTAAAATAGAGATTCCAATAAGGAAAATTATTAACTTTGAAAACCTTAAAATCAAATTCTCAAACTCAAAAATAACATCAAAATGTTATGAAGTTTCAAAATCTTAAATCAAAAGAGAGTAAAAACTTACCAACTTAAGGTTAAAATAGAGAAAAGCTAACTAAACCAGTTAATCTTTTTCCATAATCTAACTCTTCCTTAATTGAGAATCGAAACAAGAATGTGCTAAAGATAGGATTAGAAGAGTGTGTGAAAGTAGATTAACAAGGCTCGAAATGTTGAAAGAAGAGAAGGAAGCAAGATTTAAGGAATTTTAGTGCCTAAAAAAAGGGTGAAATATGGGGATGATCGGGGTTATTTATAACTAACCAATCTAAAGGAATTACTTAGGGTTTAGAGATTGACTCAAAACCCAACCATTGACCATTTTAATTAGATTAGACAGGAGGAATTTGTCTAGGATTTTCTAACCTCTTCTCTAGATCTCGAATGGTCAATTAGGCCATAATATACATTTACAAATGGAGAAATAAAAATTCAGTGTGGAAGGAATCTTCCAACTACTCAGAATCATGTCTGAGATTAGAGCATTTGATCTCAGAATCACACAAAAGAGAGAGGAGGAAGAAGATAATTGCTTAGGTCATATCTTCCCTTTCGTGTCCCAATCGACCTCCAAATTAAATCGAGGCAACATTTCAGATCAAATACATCATAAAAATGTTTAGGAATCTCTTAAAAATAGTCTTGTATGGGTTGATAAGGTTTTAATTTAATGTAAGGAACTTTCTAAAAAAATCAAACTAAAAAACGAGACTAGCTCAACAACCAGTTGACTATTCATCCACCAATCGATTGGTTTAGTTAAGGAACCCAATTTCGCTAAAATGACAAACCAGTCAATTGGTTTATGGAATCGATTGAAGGGTTTGCTTGTAAAACTCAATAAACTTTATTTTCAAATTAGATTTTATCCCAAATCAAATCATAACATTGAACAAAAATCAAAGGCCCAAAATTTGACAAAAATTATCATTCATCCATTACAAAAAATTTGGGGTATTATACTTTAAATTTAAATGCACTTGACAAACCAATTAGAGTTAGCAAAAAAATGACAAAAGAGCAACCCATCAATCTATTCATACCCAAAACTTGTCAATAGAAAGTGTTTCTTGCAACCAATTAACTATATAGGTCCTCCCTCAATTAAAGGAGTTCCTTCCACCATTTTAACTGCATTATCATTTGTCCCTCGCTTGATAAGCTTTCAAGAGCTGTTTGATTCTAAGAAACTTTTAAGGAAAGGAAAAAAAAGTTTAAAGAAAGTTATCTTTTTCTGTTTAGTTGTGTGAAAATTCTGATAAAAAAGAAAATAATGGATAAAAATGATGGAAAGTTGAACTAACTAATTTTTCTTACAAATGTATGTGGAAAGTTTGGAAAAAATAGAAAACCATGGAAGTGCACCACAGAGGAATAATAAAAAAAGGTTGTCTAAAACCTAGACTAGCAAGTAGTATAGTTCACAGGTCATAGCACACACGGAGTGGTGGGTAACAATTTCTCCTAATTCTTTTTCATTCCTCTTCTTTTTAGATGTGCTCGACTTAAATAATTAGTTAAACAAGTAATGTATATTCATAATTTGTGTGTGTGTGTGTGTATCCAGTTATTGTTTCTTTTTGCTCAAAGTTTGTTGTGACATATTTAAAATGAAAAGGGTGATATTCCATATATCTTTAAAAAAAATTAAAATAATTTTAAGTATTTTATGTAATATTTTAGATTATTTTTCTAAAATAATTGGCATAAATATATAATTTATATAGTTTTTATGAATTTTAAGAAACTTCATGGAATATTTCATGTACTAATGTAATATTTTAATATTTTTATTAAATATAAAGGGTATCCAAATAGTAGTAGTAGTAGTAGTAGTAGTATTAGCAACAACAGTAATATTAATAGTAGAAATAACAATGATGATGTACTCAACTTTTCTAAAATTTTCTTTCTTGAAAACCAAACAAAAGGATCACTTTCCAAGAATTTATTTTCTATAAATTTTTTTCCGGCAACCAAATAATGAAAATAAAATGAATTTATTTCATTTTCTTTCCTTTAGGCTCTGTTCTTTTCATGGAAAACATGAGGAAATGAGAAAAAATTGATGGAAAATGATTTTACTATATTTGGTTACTTAAAAAATTAAAAAGATAGAAAATTGGAAGAAAAATACTAATGAAAGTTACGGTAGATAACTTTCCTTATCATTAGCCAAGGAAAGAAATGAAATTCCTGAGAAAATTTTTCCTGCCTCCACCTCCTAACATATGCTTGTAATTTCTGCCTCCAACCTTCTGACTCTCCTCCATCAACTATCCTCTATTTCCTTCTCCTTCATCAATGACTTTTTCCTCCATCCAAGACTTCATTCTCCTCCATCAACATTGACCACTCCACCTCCATTGACATTTTCTTCTTCCATCGAATGTTCCATGTCCATTGACCTTTTCTTCCTCCATTGAACTCGTATTCCATCTCCTCATTCTGAGCAATGAAAAAACACTAGCAGTTACTTTTGCTTCTTTGGTTGCCTATCAACCTATCTTCCATCTCCTCGATTCAATTTCTATAATTCTATTCCCATCAATATTCCTATCAATGAGCTTCCTCCGACCATGGCTTCTCTCAAGCACAGCATTCACAGTGGTAGGTAGTATCATTCCAGCTCCAAGATCCATATTAGTATACCTCCATCTCAACTAAGTCGTAGCCTACTAGATCTATTTGAATAGGTAATTTCTAAGCCCTAGATTAATTACATATAACAAGATTGAAACATTTGTGGTTGAAGGATATTAATAAATTTATTTTCCTATTAGAGGGAGTTTGAGTATGTTAACACTAGTTAATACTAGTGTCAAGTTATGTGTTTATTTAGTATGCATATCACCTATTGTTGGTAGCCATGAAATATTCTTACCTTTGTCTTATGATACTAGTCGTAGATTTATGTTTTTATTGGATATACTTCATTCGATATTAGAGATAGAGTTAGGTTTTTATTCATTAATAGTGAATATAATAGTTATTGAGTTTTCAAGCAAACTCAGTGAAGATGAGGGAGGGGTAAAAATAAGATAGAGGAAGATAGGGAAAGATAAGGAAAGGAAAACCAATGAAGATGGGGGAGCGATAAAAATCAGGATAGAGGAAGAGAAAATAGAGAAGTGATATGTTTCCTCAATATATATATCTTTATGTTATTTAGGTTGATATTTGTATAGAAGTAAGCTAAAATTTAAATTGGTAGTTTTTACCTATCAATAAAATGCATTCTTCTATTATGTGTATATTTTTCTTGTGGCAAGGAAGATCGTGAAGGGTAGAGGGTTATTTATTTGGGTGGAAAAGATAGGAAAAAACTATCTCTTTCTTTTTTAGCTTTATTATATCATGTTTGCATTTCCTCGGCTACTTTCTTATGTTTGTTAGAAGGAGTCCTAACCTCACTGCATGCAATTTGATCTTTGATGTTTGATGCATTTCTCAAATCAATGGATATCTATTGTCAACACAGGTCTTGACAACAAACCTAACTCCTATCTTTCTAAGCAACACTCAGCATATAAGATATGCTGGTAATGTGGTTGCTCCATTTTATGCTATATTAGAGGCATAAAGGATTATAACTTAATCTTAATGTCTTATGTTGTTTCAAATTTATAATTATGTTTAAGGGATATGATTGTAAGCTTGTAATATACTACATTTGAATTTTATAGCTAGCTAGGTTAATTTATATATACCCTTCTAGTTTGTATGTAACTTAAGAGGGTTCATTTGGAACTGGATATATGGCCACATAATTATTAGTATCTAGCGGGATATATATGAATTGATATTGTTATGGAACAAAACTATAGAGATGTAATATTGTTTGATATATTTTCCTACATTTTGGAACAAACATAAATTTGAATGTGAAAATTTTCTATGAATTCATATGTTTGAAAAAGGTTCTCTAAGTTGATAAACTATTTACATGCCTAATAAAATGATGGGAAAATTTAAAATAATTTTAACCTTTGGTTATGTTAATACTTGAGTAGCGTCTCTGGCTTAAAAGGGTGTAAGCAAGACAATTAGAGAAAATTTAGCACAACCATTTTCATTTTCTATCCCAAATCTTCTAATTCCCACATATATATATTTCTTCTGTAATCAACTCTTGTGGAGATAACAAGAAACAATGCTCTACACATTCTTTAGTATTTCCTTAAGATTTATCATACACTAGTTTCCACTTTTGAGTATTGGAAGAAAAATCTCAAAGTTGGCATTGTCATTTTTAAGCCTTATAGCTCCATCACTAAGCATGAGACCTAATGGAAGTCATTTACCTCTATGTTATGATTCTATAAATTACATAAAATTAAAAACTTATTAAGAGTAGTACTTATCAAAGGATACAATGTGAGAACAGATATATAATGAAGGTATTTTAAGAGTGACACTGTGAATAGAAATATAATTTTAATGTAACTATTCTCTAGGGAATCCTAAAATAGATATAGGAATACAATGGTATTATCTTGCATTCTAACCTTTTTGGGACCAAATCTTCATAAAGAAGCTCTACTTAGCCCTAGTGCGTAGTTTACTACAGATAATGATCGATTGTATCATTCCCTATGAGAGATATTTTGATTTACCCATTTACTCCATGCAGAAGTATTTAATTAAGGACATTACTCTCCTCTACCAATATCTTCTATAATTTTCGCCTTTATGTTATTGAGATATGGAAAATAACCCAAAATAGAAGAAGCCTTTCTTTCTACATACTTCAAAATGTATTATCTCTTCATTGCAGGTCAATTATTAGCTATGCCAATGCATTACACATATATTTATAAAATACTATATTGTAAATAGATATATGATGAAGTTATTGATAATAATAGAATCAAACTCTTTGTGCATTGAAAGAGTTTATATCCATTACAAAATGAAAAACAAAAGCAAATAATAATAAAATTAATGAACAACTACTAATAAACTAAAATTCTCCCTACAGCAATGACTACATGTGTACCTATATGTATCAATTCAATTCTTACCCCCGTCTCACCCACATCCTACTATGTTAAATCCCAAAAATCCATCATTTAGTATCCTTTTCACTTTTCTGTTGGAATATCCTTCCGTCTATGCTAACTCATCATTACGAATGTCATGGTTGATGTGTTGGGTTTTTATCTAACGTTTGGGCTTTTATATGAGCTATAAGAATTGCGAGTTGTCGTATAATTTAAGCCGATAGATTGCATATAAATTATTGGGCTTAATGTATCTAATTAGATTTGGGCTTGTATAAGTAGAGATGTTAGGTATTCCAGATTGTTGATGGACCGAATTAGAATAACCCGATAGATTATAGATTAAATGTCTATATATAGAGTCATGGTCCCTGGGTCACACACACTTTGTTCTATCAAATTTCCATAAGTTAATAGAGACCAGCAAGCCTGTGGTCGATCCAAAAGATCTCAGTACCACCCTTGTCCCAAATCCATCAAGCAGTCCCCCATTATGGATTTAAATATGCTTCCGCATTATGCTATCTATGAATCTTGATGAACTAGCATTCAATTCAGTTGTATATATAGATTAAATTAATCTATCAATTAGTATCAAAGCTTCTACTAAATTAATCAAGATTAAGAAAACAATATTTTGGTAATGTTCATAAGTTAATAGAGACCAGCAAGCCTGTGGTCGATCCAAAAGATCTCAGTACCACCCTTGTCCCAAATCCATCAAGCAGTCCCCCATTATGGATTTAAATATGCTTCCGCATTATGCTATCTATGAATCTTGATAAACTAGCATTCAATTCAGTTGGATATATAGATTAAATTAATCTATCAATTAGTATCAAAGCTTCTACTAAATTAATCAAGATTAAGAAAACAATATTTTGGTAATGTTCATAAGTTAATAGAGACCAGCAAGCCTGTGGTCGATCCAAAAGATCTCAGTACCACCCTTGTCCCAAATCCATCAAGTAGTCCCCCATTATGGATTTAAATATGCTTCCGCATTATGCTATCTATGAATCTTGATGAACTAGCATTCAATTCAGTTGGATATATAGATTAAATTAATCTATCAATTAGTATCAAAGCGTCTACTAAATTAATCAAGATTAAGAAAAAAATATTTTGGTAATGTTCATTATTTAGATGTTTTTTGATTTTGTTCAAAAAAATTTCATCTGTACAATTAGACATTTATCATCGTTGTATAGTCGGTTACAAATTTCAATTTTTTATTTGACATTTTGTTTCAAATGGTCATTGTTCATGGAATCAGATTTGGCTTTATTTTTTTTAGTCATTATTCATGTTTAGCACTATTTATCGTAGACACTATTTACGTTTGACACTATTCATTATGTTTGGCTTTCTCTCTAACTTATGTCTCTCTTTGTGGTTTTTGCCCATCTCTCTCTCGCCTTTGTTGAATGGTGGTGGGAGAGGAAGAGTATGAAATGAAAGGAGGGAAATGAAGGGTAAAAAGGGTTATTAGGGTGAGAGACATGAAGGGTCGGTAATTAAGGGTATTAATCAATTAAGGATATTTTAGTATTTAAAAAGAGGAGGTCTGATTTGGTTGCGTGCAGGTTTTGAACCTGGGACTAGACCATAGAGATGAAGTGTTCCATATCAATTATGCTACCTAATTATATTTCTATATTGTTCAACTTATTGGTTATTATTAATAGACAATTTAGGGCAACACCCCCATTCCAGCGTATTGGGTCGTTTAGATTGGGTCTTTTTAGCTAGTTTTGACTTATTGGCTGTTATAGCCCAATTTTTTAGTTTTTGTGTCTTTTGGGCTATTAATTTGGTACTCATTAATTTTTTATTATTGGAATAATAATATTAATTAAATATAATTAGCCTAATTAATTTAATTATGTATTTATTTTATTGTAATCTAATAAATTATTGTGTGGGTCTTTTATGTGTAATATTTAGCATTAATTTTATTATAGTACCAATATGGTAAGATTTATTATAATTTTTAGGATATTAAATCTAAATAAAGTTGGTCCTAATTTTATAGATCCATATTTACCAATAAAATTGAATAATTAATTTATTTAAATTATTGGTTGTCTAATATTAGTAGATAGGATAATTAACACAATATGTTGCTAAAGTGACCTATTTTGTGAAAATTATTTTATTAAAACTATTAAATATTTATGAATAAATATTAATTCTTACAGATAATTTTTCTGTCCAGAGGAAGGCAAATGGGCCTGTAGTGATGAATATGTGGTAATTATTTAGATGTGGTAATTATTTTATGTATACCTGTAGTGATGAATATGTGGTAATTATTTAGATACCATATAGATAATGAGTTTATCTAAAGATTATCTCATTATCCAATGGGCCTTTTTGCCAATATTTGATCACTACGACAAGAATGCTACTTGTAGTTAATATTACTGTCTAAAGACTTTATATTAATGTCACACTAGTTTCTTATGACGGGATTACCATTATTTAAATTAGTTGATTGTTTACTATGCACTTTCCCTATGAGCATGTATATTTATGCTATTGTTATGTTTTTCTATATAGTTATGTCTGCTACTACGATATCAGCCAACTTGAAATTCATTCTCATGCTAAAAGAGAAAAGTTTAAGGAATGCAAGGACAACATTTTAAATATTATTGACTCTATAGATCTAAACCATGCACTTTGGTTAGTGAAACCCACTAATCTAATAACTGAAAGTTCCTTTGATAAGAAAAAGAACCTTGAGAAGTGGGATCACTCTAATCACATGGGTCTTATGATCATTAAGCAAAACATTCTAGAGGCTTTCAAGGGTAGATTATGTGATGAGATCACCGATTTAGAGAATTTCTTTACCGAAATTGAAAAATATTTTCCAAGATGATAAGGCTTAGACAAGCACTCTTTTGTAGTGCTTTATTTCATTAAAGCATAAAGGTAAAGGAAATATCAAGTATTACATCATGGAGATGTCTAACATTGCTTTAAAACATAAGGCACTTAAGTTCGAACTAATAAATGACTTACTCATAAATTTAGTATTAATATCTCTTCCTACACAATTATATTAATGCAAGGTTAGTTACGACTGATAAAATGAGAAATAGACTCTTAATGAGCTCATTTCATATTGTGTGTAAGAGGAATAAGGATTGAAGAAAAATAAGACCGAAAGTACTCATCTAGCAATTACCCCTAAAATTCAATGCATGAAGAGAAAGAATGAAGTTGCTCCTAAGGGTCCGGTCTAAAAAAATAGGAGAAGGAAAAAGATAGCTGCTTCTTTTACAAAAATAATGGACATGTTAAGAAGGATTGTCAAAAATATCATGCATGGATCATGAATAAAGGTACAATCCTTGCTTTGGTCTATTCTAAGCTTAATTTAGCTTTAATACCTAGAAACTCCTGATAGCTAGATTCTCGTGCTACTATTTTCATAAGTGTTTCTATGTAAGGTTGCCTAAACAAGAGAAAGCCAAAAGATGCTTAAAGACACATCTATGTGGGAGATGGCAAGGTAGAAATAGTTAAAGCGATTGGCACTTTTAGGTTATTATCTAAAATAAATTATTATTTGGATTTGAAATAAACTTTTTTGTACCGCCATTTGGACGGAACTTGGTTTCTATTTCCCTATTGGATAAATTAGGTTATTATTATTCATTCGGAATTAATAAATTTAGTATTTCATGAATTCAAATGTTATTGGTATTGGTTCATTATGTGTATACGATAGCCTATATATGCTTGATGTCGTCATTTTCATATCATGAAACCTTGTATGTAGAATCATATGGTAGTAAACTCAAATTAAGCAACAATAATTCAGCATCATTATGGCATAAATGCTCAAGTCACATCTCAAAAGGAAGAATCAAGAGACTTGTGTTTGATGGCATTTTAGATTCCCTTCACATTACAGATTTGAACAATTATGTTGAATGTGTTAAAGGAAAACATACCAAAATAAAGAGAATAGGTGTAAAAAGATCTTCAGATGTCATAAGTTTGATTCGCACAAATATCTATGAACCATTCCCTCAGGCTTCTTGGAATGATAAATAGTATTTCATATCATTCATTGATGATTAATCATGAGATGGCTACCTGTATCTCATTCATGAAAAGTCACAAACATTGGATGTGTTCAAATCTATTAAACTTGAAATTGAGAACCAACTCAAAAAAAGAATTGAGTGTGTTAGATCTTATTGTGGTGATGAGTACTATAGTAGATATGATGTATAAGGTGAAAAATTTCTAGAATCTTTTTCCAGATTCCTAGAGGAGTGTAGAATTGTCCCATAACACACCATGTCAGCTTCTCCTAGCATGAATGGTGTATTTGAAAGATGAAACCAAACTCTTAAGGACATGGTCAAGATCATGATTAGTTATTATATCTTACCAGAGTCACTCTTAGGATAAGCACTAAAGAAATCAACTAACATTATGAATAGAGTACCAACTGAAGTAGCTACTAAAATACATTATGAACTTTAGACAGGATAAAAAAACCTATTCTGAAGGATTTTTGTAATTAGGGATGTCCAGCTAAGGCTAGGCCATATAAGCCACATGAAAATACATTGGACTCGAAAACAATTAGTAGCTATTTTATTGGTTACAATGAGCGATCAAGGGGATATAAGTTCTATAATCCCACACTTAGATCAATTTTTGAGACATGAACTACCACATTCTTTGAGGATGTTGAACTTATGGGGGAAATAAGGTTAGGAACATTATATTTGAGGAGGAATTGATTATAATTCCTATTATTGTCTTGGAGAATGTGCAAGTCTCTACACCTACCATTGATCAAGAGGTAAAATAAGATCCTTTACAAGACAATACTGAAAAAACCACCTATTGATAGTAAGGTGATTGTTCCACAAGAACAAACTCAACAACCTCAAGAGCTAAAGAGATCTACTAGAGAAAGGAGTAGTGCGATTATAGATGATTACATTGTATTTCTCTAAGAACATGAGGTAGGAATTGGGGTGATGGAAGATGATATAATTAACTTCTCACACCATGGAGAGTTCAAATTCTCAGAGGTGGATTGATTCCATGAATGAGGAAATAAAGTCCATGATGGATAATGAAGTATGGGACCTTTTCCCATTGCTTGAAGGAAAGAAACTCATTGGTTGAAAATATATATTTAAGACCAAAAGTGATTAAAAGGGAAATGTGGAGAGATATAACGAACGTATTGTCACCAAGGGCTTTACACAAATGGAAGGAAAATATTTTAAAGAGACTTTTTCTCTAGTCTCTTCTAAAGATTCCTTGAGAGTAATCATGGCATTAGTGACACATGTTGATCTTGAGTTACATCAAATAGATGTAAATACTGCTTTTCTTGATGGTGAAATTGAGGAAATGATCTATATGGTACAACCAGAAAACTTCATGTCAGGAGACCCAAAGAACATGGTTTGCAAACTAAAGAAATCCATATATGGGCTCAAGCAAGCATCTCGACAATGGCACTTCAAATTTCATCAAGTTATCACCTCTTTTAATTTTCAAATTAATTTGGTATATGAATATGTATACCATAAATTCTATGGGAGAAAATATATTTTTCTAGTTCTGTATGTTGATGATATATTACTATCACGTAATTATATAGGTTTGTTTCATGATACCAAGACATTTCTAGCTAAAAAATTTCAAATGAAAGATCTTGCTAATACCTCTTTTGTATTAGGCATAGAGATGCATTGGGATAGCTGTCGAGGTATCTTAGGGCTATCACAAAAGGCTTATGTCGAAAGGGCTCTCAATCAATATACCATGTAGAACTACAAACTTGGAAACACCCATGTTGCTGAAGAAGACAAATTTAGTCTCAATCACTGCCCTAAGAATGACTTTGAAAAAAAGGAAACAAAAACTGTTCCCTATACTTCAGCAATAGGAAGTCTAATGCATTCTTCATTGTGTACACATCCAAGTATTGCATACATTACTAGGATTCTTGGCAGATATTAGAGTAATCCAAGACATAACCATTAGATTGCAGCCAAATGATTCATGTGGTATTTATAGAAAAAAAGGTTAAATGCTCACATATTAGAGGTCAAACAAGCTTGATATCGTAGCATATTCTGACTCTGATTTTGCTTAATGCCAAGATAACATAAAGTATACATCAAGTTTTATTTTTCTTGATGGCTGGAGGTGTTATTTCTTAGAAGAGTGCTAAGCAAACAGTAGTGGCCTCTTCCACTATGGTAGCATAATTTGTAGCATGCTATATAGCTTCCACTTGTGGTATATGGCTACAAAATTTTGTGATAGGGCTGTGTATTATTGATGGTTTTAAAAGATAGCTCAAGATGTTATGTGATAATAAGGTTGTATTTTGGTATTCTAATAACAAGTTAAGTTCTATGAAATATAAAAGTATCGATATTAAATACATAGTTGTTAAAGAGAAAGTGCAGAAAGGAGTATTGTCTATAAGGCACATTAATATAGACTCAATGATAGCAAATCTACTCACTAAGGCTTTACAACCCAAATATTTCTCGAGCATGTTGCTCATATGGGTGTTATGTCAGCTGATGATGTTTAGTTCCAATGGGAGTGTGTCCCTTCATTTGTTCTATATATGAACACTTTTTTTTGGCTTAGTGATATTTTTCACCATATATTTTTTTAGAAATAAAGTTTTAGTTTATTTTCATTTTGCTTTGTTGATGATTTGATCTCACTAAATTTTTAAGGTGGACCAGTTGGAAATACGTATGTTAAGATCACACTACATGAAATTTTCATACTACACATCCACATCTTGATCCATATCATTTAGTTATATTTGCATATGTGACCATTGAAGGTTTAGATACAAAGAAATGTGATGAAAGCCGCATTGATCCTATGTTGGTGTGACTAATGGATCAGATTGGTTATAGATACATTTCATAATGAAAAAAATATTGAGTTCATTCATTTATTATGCTATTTGTGGTTATAAGGCCACACATATAGCCCAAGTGGGAGATTGTTGGATTTTTATCCAACATTTGGTCTTATATGTGAACTGTAAGAATTATGAGTTATCATGTAAATTAAGCCTATATATAAGTGATCATATTTACGTATAAATTAGTTGGCCTAATGTATCTAATTAGATGCCACCCTATATCTATAGAGATATGGGGTATTCTAGGTTGATGGACCGAACTAGAATAGCTTGATAGACAACAAATCAGTTGTCTATATATAGGGTCGTTGTCCATGGGTAATAAACACTTTATTCTATTAGATTCCCATCAGTTAATAGAGACCAACGATCGTGTGCCCGATCTAGAAGACCTAAGTACTGACTTTGTCCTGAATACATCAGTTAGTCCTGTGTTATGGATTCAAATACGCTTCTACATTAAGTTATGTATAAATATTGATGAATTAGCATTTAGTCATATTGGATCTATAGATTAAATTAATCTATCACAACGATCTTTAGGATCATATTTGGTCTACATTTCTTGGCTCATCATGCAATGACATTAAATGTGAATGTTATTGAAATTGATCTTTGGCCCTAATTACACTTTAACTACATGCAATGATCTGACATACATTGCTCAAAATAATTTGAGAGAATCTTGAAAGAAAATACTAAAGATGAAAAACATTTAAATCAATGCATGCCGCTTTGTTTTTATTGCTATCTCCGAAGATGGAGCTAGTTGGATTTATTCTCCAAATATGTAGAGATATCAGCACTATGCTTTAGCATCTAGTGGAATTATAAGAGGTCTTGTTACAACAGTCATGTTGTATGAATTGCTACCTCCTGAATGAACATTTTTTTCTTTCTATAGTAGGTTATTCTCAATGATGATGATACAATCTACATGTCATGTAAAGAAATTCCACCAATTTTTTTTTGAGATATTTAAATTGTCCTTCTCCTTTTTTTAAAGATATATGGTTATTATTCTTGTGGTGTTCAATGGTGCTTCTTTGGTGATAAAAATATATAATTGTTTTCAACATAGATTTCTTTTGCTTTTAAAAAAATGAATTTATGCATGATTGAAATAACTACTAGTATTAGCATGATTGAAATAAAATATATTATTGAAATAATTTTATTTTTCTCCCTGCTTTATTTCAATTCCTATCCAAGGGTTATTCACCTTTTACAACTAGGAATGGATTTCATGATTAATATATATGGATTACAATAGCTCGATGCACATGGGACGACCTCATGCATGTTTAAAAGAGACGAAAAAGTTGATGACTATACTTTTGATACAACAACTATAGCCTAATTGTTGAATAAATTGTGATGATTTTTTAGCTTTTATCAGAAATATTTTATACTTAAACTTATAATAAAAAATTATTTTAATTTTTTTAGATTTTATTTTTCATTATTCGGCTAGTTTTTCATCTTTGCTCTGGCAACCAAGCATTGTGTTAAGGCTAAGTTTATATCTTTTGCTATATATATCTTTTAACAAGTTTGTTTTATTTTTAATGTGTTAAAGATGCTAGTGAGGAATCAAATCTGAGGTCAAGATCAAGGTTCCAACATTGGAGACTAACTAACCCATCATGTTAATGAAAATGATACTATGGAATCTAAAGAAAATAAAGAAGTATCCTTTTCTAAAGATAACACTTCCATCATCATGTCCACCACCAACACTGATTTTTTCTCCATTTTTTTTTGTTTGAATCATTTAGCTGCATATATATCATAATATGCATGCATGTTTAATTTCTTAAACTTTTTTTATTGATCATATTATGTTAGCTTAACTAGACTGAAGAGTCAAACAAAATAAGAAGATGGGCAGCAACATGTGTGGTCACATATGGATCATATGATGCTAATTTATTATCTTTGGTTTGTCATAACAATCATGTTGATAGAGATATTTTTAAATTGGGAGATTATAAGTGGAACGGTTTTTTAAATCGACTTACATTGGAAAAAGATGAGGATTTCCATGACCAATTGAGGATGAAAAAGGATTCTTTTGCTAGGCTTGTATCAATATTGAGAGACTCTGAGTGATACTCATTCTAACTACATAGAGGAGAGAGTGGCTATGTTTCTCAATATTCTAGGTTATAATAGGAGAAAGTGGGTAGTAAAATTAGATTTCTAGCATTCCGGTGAAATTGTAAGTTGAAATTTCCACCAAGTGTTGAATGATATCATTTATTTAGTGGATGTCATTTTACAACAATCCGATAGATCTCACTTTCCTCCTAAAATATCAAGTAACTCCAAATTTTGGCCACATTTTAAGGTCAATTTCATAATGTTATAAATTAATGACTAGGTGCATATTACAACTTGAATATTTTAATAAAATTTTCTGGCATTTTAACACAAGATTGTGTTGGAGTAATTGATGGATCACGCTTTTGTGTGAAATTACCAAATAATGTGGTACAAAGATATCAAGCAAGAAAGGATTTTTTTTTACTCAAAATGTGTTAGCTACTTGCTCTTTTGATTAAAAGTTTTTATATGTGTTGTTGGGATGGGAAGGGTCTACATCTGATTTAAGGATACTACACAATGCTTTATTTAAATACATAGACAAATTTGTAGTGCCATCTGGTAAATTTTACTTAGGTGATGAGGGTTTTCAATTGAAGAATACATTCATTACACCATATTTTGGTACTCGATACCATCTCAAAAAATATAACATTCAACGTCCTCAAAATGAAAGTGAGCTTTTTAATCTAAGGTATGATTCCTTAAGAAATGTTATTTAGAGGGCATTTGGTGTTCTAAAGAAATTCTTTTCAATATTAAGAAGTGAAATTAAACCATTCTATCCTATTGAAGCTCCAACAGACATGGTTTTATCCGGATATATTTTACATAACTATCTCATGGGAGTAGAACTAGAAGTAAGATTAATTTTGGAGGTTGATAGTAAGATAAGAATTGTTAACACCCAAGTAAATGTTGCATCCTCAAGTTTAGTAGAAGAGTGCTGAGAAACTAAGTAATTAAGAGATGGAATTGCAACTTCAATGTGGAGGGATAGTTTAAATAGCTAATGGCAGAGATATTATTATTGTTAAATTCATGTAGGGAAAAAATTATATTCAACAAGTGTACTAAATGAAAATTTACTTGACATCAAAATGCATATATTAGTTTTTTATATTATTTGTGTTATTGATTATCTAATAAGTTGATTTGAACATAAATAATCTTTCAATAAAGTACTAATTTCAGGATGGATAGAAAATTTTTATGCAAGAACCAATTGGTGGTGACACAACATCAAATGAGAAGAAAATTTTAGCCTGGGATGAAGACATGGATACATTTTTGATAGATCTATTGACAATCAGATGCACTTAAGTTAAAAAATGGGTGTTTTATTTTCAAGAATGACATATACTAACATTACTAAAGGGGTTAGTGCTTAGTTTAGGCTTGGTTGCTTAGTTATCCATATAAAGAACAGAATCAAGACCCTAAATAAGAATTATGCATTGGCATCTACGGTCTTGCAAGTAAGTGGATTTGGTTTTAATCAATCTACCTAAATGGTGGAAGCTAATGCAATGGTTTGGGAAAGATATATATTGGTAAGTCTTAAACCTTCTCATTCTATTATATCATAGAAATTACATTTGTATTTCTTTTCCTTCATCCTTAGGGAACTTTCTTTATTTATTATCATTGCTAACTAATATTGTTTCTAAATTTATGTAAATTAATATTTTTTTCAGGCTTATATTGATGCTAAATAGCTTTGTTATAGGCCTATTCAAATTACTATAAGTTAGATATTTTATTTGGCAAAGACCGAGCAACTGAAATTATGTTCATTGGTCTGAAAGAAAGGTCTATGTACTTAAAGAAAAATAACATGAAGAAATAGTGGCTAGTGCATGTAGATCAAGAAACACAAAGAAAAGAAAACTAAGAGATTACGTATCAAAAGAGATGAAAGCTCTAAAACAAGGGATGAATGTAATTGCAGCATCTCTTGATAGAGGAAATTCATATATTTCACTGAATCTGAGTTGTATTCTGAGCTTGAAAAGGTTGAAGGGTTAAAGAAATTTCCTTTGATAGAAATCTATTCTAATCTTGCAGCAAATTTAAGTGTCGCTCAAACATTTCTTGGTCCTTCACCCTAGCATAGAGTAATATGGTTGTGCGTGGAGTTTGGTACTAACAATTTTGATGATCCTAAATAATGTAACACTCTAAAATAATTAATTAGTTACTAAAAACTATAAATTATCTATTTTATTTTCTTTTTTGCTTTTTTTTAGATCTTGATATATTAATATTAAAAAGCTTTCATGGTTTGCATAAGTTTTGGTTTTTAAATTTTTACATTAATGAATAAAGTAGGATGATTTATTTTATTTTATTTTTCTTTACTTTATCTCTTATTAGTATGATATTTTGAAGGTTATTGATATTTTATGAATATTGTTTTAGAAATTATGCTTAGTTATGCATGTAATATTAAAGAATTTCTCTGAAAAAATTTAAAATTAGTAGTGAGTTCATACAACCTTTATGATTTTATTATAAACTTTACAAAAATTTCCATGTATCAATATAATATTTTAATTTTTATTAAATATGTAAAATAATTTAAATAATAACATTCAACTTTCCTTAGATGTTTTTTTGAAATCAAACACTAAAAATATTTTTTAAGAATTAACTTTTCCTCATAATCAAACAAGATAAAGAAAATAAATTTCTTTTATTTTCTTCTTTATATTTTTCTTTCTTTCTCATTTTTCTTTCCTTCTTATTTTTCTCAAATCAAAAAAATCCTTAATTTTATTTCCTTTTCATTTTCCTTTCCAAATTATTTTTCACAAACCAAACTAAGCTTTACAAATTTGCATGTAAATATGGCCTCTTAACATTACCCTATATTGTAAATTTATCCGTGATTCCTCTTCTTATTTAGTTAAGTAAAAGTACAAAGAAAAGGAAAAATAAAAGAAAATAAAATAAATGAATTTAACTTTTTTTCTATAGTTTGGTTGTTAGAAACTTTCTATAAAAATTAAATTATTAGAAAGTATTTTTTATATTTAGTTTTCTAAAAAGAAAATTTTAAGAAAAGTTGATTATGATTATTATTATTATTATTTGTACATCCTTATAAATTCAATAAAAATAAACAAAATAAAATACTATATCTAGGCATGAAAAATTCTATGAAATTTCTAAAGAATTATGAAAACTCCATAAACTTAATAATAATGCCATTTAAAAAAACTAAAATATTACAAAAAAAAGCTTATAATAATATCTAAAAGATTATTAAAAATATTTCTATTCTTTTTCATTTCAAATATGCCATAACAAACATAGGAAAAAAAAGGGTTCATGGTTACTAATTATAATATCCCAAAACTCTAATTTAGGAGTTATAAATAAAATAAGGATTAAAAGGTGAGATTTAATTAATTATACCACTTTTAATAAAATAATAATATAACAATAAAAATAATTAAAGCCAAGAAAGGGGGGAAAAGAATTTAGGAATCAAATTAGCATAGGATAGAATAATTTACTAAACTAAAATAAATTTTAATTAAATAATTGTAATAATTTCTAAATTAATAAAAAATTAAATATTTATTTTTACTAATTTTATTATTTCCAAAACTTAAAAATAAAATTCCAAAACACCCCAACCACCTCACTTGTCTTTTTCTTTTTCCTTTTTCTTCTCCTTTTCTTTTTCTTTCTTCTTTTTTCTTCTTTTTGTTTCTTTTCTCCCCTTCTCTCACAGGCCTAGGCCCTGCCCAACATGACCCAACTCCCTCTCCCTCTCTTCTTCTTTTCTCCTTTCCCCCCAACCCAGACCCTCCTTTATTTTTCTTTCCCTGGACTAGCCCATCCCAATGCACGCCCTCCCCCATTTTTCCTTTTCTCTCCCTCTCTTTTCCCCCCTTTCCTTTTCTGTCATCACCCCTACCTCCCGCTTGCACACCTGCACGCATCGCTACCATTTTCACAGCTCCCCCTCCCTTCTCTCCCTCATCTATTCCTCTTTCAACCATGAAGGGCATGCAGCTGACACGTCCCCTACATGATCCCCCCTCCCCTCCATGTCCCTCTCCCTCACCTTCCCCTTACCCCCTACGAATCTACCCCCTTCACAGGTCTAACAGCCTGCCACTATAGATAGGCAGCCACCTTCTCTGCCCTTTTTTTCCCCTTCTATCCCATGTCCTCTTCTCCCTCCCCTACACCTATAAAATCCCCCCTCACCCACTTCTCCCCTCTCTTTTCTACCCTAATTCCCTCCTACCTCCCTTTCTTCTATTGCCCCTTCAGACATCATCTCTTCCTCCACCAAGCCTTACCATCGTCCCAACTTCCTCCTTTCCTCTTCCTTACACCACCCTCCACCAAACAAGGCCTCCCCTACCCCTAACTCTCCCTTCTATTCTCTCCCCACCTGTGCAAAGTGGGCAACTCGATCTGCTCTTTTATACCCCTCATCGCTCCTTACTCCACCCTGCACCGCCGTCACCATAGCAACCACCACCTTCACTACCTCCCTTTCTGCTCAAAAAACCTCCCCTAACTTCCCCACCACCAATTCCCCTTTTATATTATCCTTATCCTCCCCCACAGCTTATAAATAAACCCCTAGCTCTGTCTCTCCTCTCTTTCTCCCTCGTCGATCCCTGCCTGTGCCTTTCCATTTCCTTTTGCCACCACCATCGCCGCAACTAGGCCACGCTACTACCCCAACTCCACTCCTATCCTTTCCCTGCATTCCCCTAAACCTACTAAGCCCCTGAACTCCCTCTTTATCCCCTTCCTCTCCTCTCCCCGAGCATGGAAAGTGGGTAGGTTCACACCACCCTATGTCACTCGCACCACCTTGAGCTGCCACCAACACCAGGCCATTTCCCTCTCTCTACGCCATTACCACACCTTCACCTTCTACACAAGTGCCCACCCTATACAACAAGTGAAATGACCCAAAAATTCTAATTTTAAAAATTATAGTTAAATAAGATTTTATTAGGAAAATTAATTGAATAAATTATTTTTATTAAAATAAAAAGGAATTAATTAGGGCAAATAAAGAAGGAAATTCATGCACATTTTAATTAGGAATAAAATTGGGTGTTTTAGCTAATTAAGAATTTTATTTTAGAAATTAATTAAATAAATTATTTTATTTAAATAAGAGGGAATAAATGGGGTCAGCCCTAATAAGGAATAATAATACTAATGATATTGAACTTAATAATATTATTATTAATACATAATAATTATAATAATAATAACAAAAGTGTTAGCAAGCCCTCTCTACTACTTTCTCCCCTCCATTTTTCCCCTTCTTCCCCTCCCTCCCTCTCAATTGAGCCACCACGGCCACTGCCACCACTATCGCCATAAACCACCTCCCCTCCCATTAGCCCACCCAATGCTAACACCACCCACAACCATAAAGAACCAAGCCCCACTCTTTTTCCAACCAAAAACCCACCTCCACCTAACACCACCACCGCACTACCCTCCACTCCTCTTACCTATTTTGGTCACACCACTCCCCTCTTCATCCATTTTGATCTTCTTTTAATTAAACTCATTATTTTGATTACTATTATTATTATTATCATCATTATTTTTTTTAAGGAAAGAACAAAAAGGAAAAAGGTAGAAAAAGGATAAATTAGCCTAAATTGGGTATTCCCATTTTAGCTAGTATTCTAACTTCCATAGGAGAGGAGATGTAGGGATTTACTACTTCAAGATCAGAGACATTTTGCTAAAGATACAGTATAACTAGGGTTTTTGTGCTTATGAGATTTTTTTGTGTGATAAGTCAATACTTGCAAGAAATATATATGTTCTAAGGTTTTTTTGTGCAGCTTGTCTTCTACGGACCTAAGGTAAAAGTATATGTGGTCTTGACTGCTTATTTTATATGCTATTGTAAAGTTTTATTATGTGTTCTTGAGGATTGTGTATTTTAGGCTGTGAGGCTTAGGTAGGGTTTGGAGGACTAGGGGCATTTTGGGTGATGGCATATGGGGAAACTCTATGGGAAAAAGTTAGCCAAATATTCCTTGGAAAAATGTTGAATAATAAGTATGATAATTATAGATGGGGATTAGGGTAAATATTGCATGGAGAGAGTTGAACATGCATGGGGTGAGTCAAACTTAATGTGGCTATGTCTAGGGCTGACTAAGGGAGAGATGGTTGTGAAGGAAGGTTAAGGGGGAAGATGATGGTGTTTTTGGATATTTTGGAAAACATGGAGAAGTCTTTGGATGTTGAGAGATGGGAAAGTACTAAATAGGGAAATTAGGGTTTTAAGGTTTCAAAACCCTAATGGTAAGTTATTATCACATGTGGGAGATGGGGGAGTTGGGTTGTGCCTCCTAACTAGGGTGTTGGGTATGTTTTGTGGGGAATGCGTGGCAAGTCAAAAGGTTTATTGGGATATGTAAGAGTGGATAAAAATACAAAAGGAGAGATTAGGGTTTTGAGAGTAGTCATTTGGGGTGGTTGTTATCGCATAGGGATGATAATGCGGTGGGTCAGGGATGGGGATCCCATCTCCATTCCTGAACCTAATAAGAAAAATTATCCCCAAACCCACCCTAATCTCCAATTTTTTGTTATCGGGGAATCCCTGATCGGATCCCCATGGGGATCAAATCTCCATACCTTCCCCGATATCCTATCCTAGATCCCCATCCTCGTCCTAGATCCCCATCCCCATTACCCGATCCTTTTCCCCGATCCTCATCCCTATTATCCTGATCCCTACCTCGTTATCATACTCTTACATTTATAAAAATAAAATTATGATCTAATAACTTGTTAAAAAATCCCGACAATGGTATTTCCTAATTCCTATACTGAGGAAACCAATCTAGATGCTTGAACCTGAATGGTGCTCTAATGACATGCTTCCATAACTTAAAACATAAAGTAATCAACTTGATTAATAGATAAAAACAAGAAATAACATAATAACTTTAGCTTATATAACCTATGGACCATTCTAGACTAAAACCATAACGTGTTTGTAGAAATTACAATAGATAACTCATAAACTACAAAGATATATATAAAATAAACATACAATTTCTATGTGAAAACACTTTAAGTAATGCCAAACAAAATTAGGTTGAGACATATTCATTCTTCCATTACAAGTAATCAGGATCGTATCCATATGTAATAACCTTTAACACATCTTGTGTAGGTTGTGTTCATAATCATTAAAGGCATAAAAAACTTCTAGTGTTGTAGAGTTTAAACAATATAATTATTTCACGATTTAGTAGACTTACATACTCATTTAGGAATCCACAAATCACATTAGATTGCTCCTCTAGTGTTGCTCTTATCTGTGCATACCTTTGTTGCCTACAAAGTAGTGTAGGCTGGCATCATGTGTATATATATACTATAAATATAAATTATATGATTTACATTACAGAACCCCTATATTTTTCACACAACAAGACCAAGATATAATTCAATTACCTTTATATTAGCATCAACATCATCATCAAAATGTTGACACTCCAAAGTAGCAATAGAGTTTGAAAGAAAAAATAAATAGCAAAGTAAGCAAATAATAATATTTATAATAAAGAAACCTACAGAAATAACTAAAAATATAGTATAATACCTTCAATTTCACTCCATAACCAATCTCAAGTACACATCAAAGCCTCTATGGTGTTAGGATGAAGCCTACTTAGATGAGCACTTATAACCCTCCCACTAGTGCTAAATGTTGATTTAGAAAAAACAGCCATCACAGGAATGGCCACCACATCCTTAGAAATATTTTTCAAATTGGGATACTTGTAACCATCCATCTTCCACCAATATAAGATATCAAAATTAGCGATAGTCCTTGGTGCAAAAGGATCCTCCAAGTAATTATCTAACTCTGACTTTATAATTTCAATTCTAGAATTGGTCTCCGTGAATCTTTCTAGTCTACCACACTTAGGGATTAGAGGCTTTGAGGAAGATCAAGATTGGGACACTTGATGGATAACACAATATTGCTATGATTTCTTCTACTATTCTTTAATCAGGTTACTCGCCACTTTCTACACATCATTAATCTTCCCTAAAGACACATCACCATATATAAGATGGTAATACAATTGAATGGTCTTAAACTTATACCTAGGATCCAAAATGCTTCCAATAGCAAACAAGCAATTTATCTTATCCTAATACTTTTCAAATTTATCTTTCATATTACTTTCCATAATTCTCACCCTAATCTCATTTGAATTGATCTATTCATCAATTGCCAACTTAATCTCACACATAGTGGTGAAGAATAAATTCATAGTGACATACTAAGTCCCTAAAAAAACTCCTTCACATCATGAAAAATCTCTAATTTGGAAGAAATATCTCTCACATTTTACTAATCTTCTTTAGTGGGAACGCTCTTATATAAAGGCTCATGCTACTTCAAATGATAACATACATCTTTATATTAAATTGCAGTGTTGAGCATTAAATATGTAGAGTTCCATTGATTCTTACAATTAAGTTATAGTTTCTTAATGCATTGAATTTTCATATTTTTAGCTATTTTAGCAAATTTTTCATCTCTTTTTGGAGTTGCTGTCCAAAATGTAAAACTATAACAGACATTTTTAATAGTTTCAGTAATTAACTCTAATATATCCTTCGCAACTAGATTCAATATGTGTACAAAACAACGCATATGAAATAATCTTTCTTCTAAGATAAGTGAAATCAGAGGAAGCTTTTCCAAAATGATATCAACCATAGCATCATTAGAGGTGCAATTATCGATATTCAAACTGGAACATTTACTATTAAAATTCCAATTAGATAAGTAACTGACAAGACAATTTGCAAGTACCTTAGTCGTATACAGACATGACATGTACACAAAACTAATAAAAGAGAATATAGCTTAGTAATTAATTGTATTAATAGTTTATGTGTACAGGGTTGTTTTGTAACACACATAGAGTTTGCCTAACAAGTCAACATTGAATTTTCCACAAATCATCAATGAAGTACATTGTGATAGCACTGTGATAGCCTGAATCCTCTTTTCTCATTACTTAAAGTCCACATATTGATTGTAAATGCTATGTAGTTTGCATTTATCTCCAATAACTTTAAATTTTTTTTTCTCTTTTTCAATATCAAACATCTTCAGGATGTCACTTTTGATTATGTTTTGAGAAATGACTTTAAATAATGGTTGTAAAATATGAAGGAACCTTCTAAACCCTATATGCGTAACCATAGACAATGGGTACTCATGCAACATAATCATTTTACCAAGATCCTCCTTTGCATGATCTTGGTTGAACTAATATGTACTAAGTTTTGATGATCCATCTATGGACTTTGTTAGATTTAAAAGAAATTATGTCGTAATTGCTTGCTTTTTATGTACACATGTCTTCAAGTGACCATGTACATGCTTAGTGCCATTCTTACTCTCTCCTCCCAAGTGTTTTTTTACAATAGTTACAAATTGCTTTCCATTTCCCACCAATTCATTTTCTTTTGAAAGGATCTCATACAATTGATCCTTTTTTTTACACTATTTGCATCCATGTTTCCTATGTTTTCATCATCGGAATTCTGATTTGACATCTCCATATTAGATTCAATATTCTCATGTTGAGATGTTTGTGCTACACTTCCCCTAGTTGGAGTACTTTCCATAACACTATCAACCTCTTTCTCAATTTTTTCCAACTATTTATTAAAAAATATTAGATATTAATAACCTATATATCTCTATAGATTTAAATATAAATACATGATATACAGTAACTTATATTATAGAAAAATAAATTATATAGCTAATCATAGAATAATGGCTTTGTTTTCTTATCTATGTCGATGATTATTTATATATGAATTGGTGATTATATTCTTTGTATTTAAGAGCCTTCAAGCTTAGTGTTATAAATAATTTTTGTTATTAAATAAACCATCAAGCTCTGTTAATTTTCTAGTAATTATTTGATTTTACTGACCATTACATATTCTATCATATATTTGGGTAATTTTTTTTTCAATTTACAGCCATAGGAATTAGGATCTGTGTATCTCCTTAAATAATTGAGGCTCTAATTAATTACCAATTAAGGGATCTAACCTCAATTATTGGCTTAGTTTAGTACTCATTATTTATAAATCTATTGCAAATAATACTAATAAGCTTTGTTAACTTAATTAGACCATAGATTGTTGATTGTCAGATTGTTTCCATCCACACATATGAAACAATCTACGGGATGTGGTAAGTCGGCAACAAGCAAACCCCCAACCACCATCTAATGTCAATAGACAACAAAACACAAATAAATAACTCTAGTATCATTTCAATGAATCAACAATATAAACCAAGCAAAGCCAATGATATAAGATACAAGTAATACAAGATGAGAACACAGACTCACAATGTGACTACCAATTGCATAACAACAAATTTATAATAAGATACAATCATACAATCATATTAATCTTATACTCCATGATAGGTAAAATTTCCGTCACTAACACCATATATTATTATACAATTAGAAATCTTATATCGTGCAAGTGTGCCTGTGTGTGACTACAGTATGTAGAACAAAATTAAACACCCAAGTAGCCAAACCAAGTCAATACTTCTAATTAGCTAGAGAGAAAAACTACCTTATATATCATAATCAAATTATCAAACACTAATCACCCAACATGCAACAACTGATCCAGCTCTACTATTCTGTTATGTTCTATGAGTTTGTCATGAATGGAAGATGATAAGATGATGGGTGGGTCATGTGTTAGAGGATTCGAAGACTCTAAGGTGCTTAAGTTTTCAAAATCAATAGGATGGTGAATACATAGGATGTTGAGGACTTGATGAGGAAGATAATTTCGATTGACTTTATTCTTGATAATAGAGACTGACAAGAGAGGGCTGAGTGCGAGTGAGGACTGACTGAGTCATTGAGGAGTGAGGAGTTGAATTAAAGTTACTAAACCTAGGGGTAGGGGAAGAATTCCATACTTGGTTAAAGAAGAAGAATCAAAGTTGCAAAGCATGGCAGATTAGAAGGGATTTAGGAAGGTTAAAAAATTAGGCCCCGGTGGGAGTTTGTTCGTTGTTGTTGCAGATGGATGGCATGGCCATGGTGGAAGGATTGAAGGAAGGAAGGGGTTCAAGGGAAGGGGGCAGTGAGGCAAAGAAGTGAAGAACAAAATAGGAAAACACGAGGGACTATCAATTGAAGGAAAAAATTTAGGAGCAGGGCGAGAGAGTCAACTCGAGTGATGAAAGAACTATCGAGTCATGGGTGTCGAGTTGGGCCACTAAGGTGGGGACAGTGTCTAGTGTGTTTAGTTTGGGGCAGGTTCAGGAATAGGGACCCACAACCCATACCCAACCCATCCCTAAATAAATCCCCGATAAAAATCCCTGACCCCAAACCAGATACTTGAATTTATCCTCCAAACCCAAATGAGTAATCCATAACGGGGCCCTGGACCTACAAGTAAAATTTCCATCCCTATTATTGCATGTACAAAATGGAGTAGTTAGGCTACAAATCCATGGGTATATATGATCTTTTTAGTGTATGCATGGTTGTGGGAGTTTAAAGCTAAATAAGTAGTGGAGGATGGGTTGGGCCCATTTTAGCCAAAATAAGGTTTTGAGGGGTAACACTAAGGGCCAATTATTATCACATGTGAGAAATGGAGGAAAATGGGATATGACTCATGAGTAAAAGGTTCTACTGGCATTTGTAGGTTTTTTGATAATATGGGGACACAAAAGATCATTAATGGGTAAGGATAGCTCAGACTTAGGAAGTTAGGGTTTCTATGGGGCCAAGGTTGTCCTAGGGAGATAGTAGGCAAGGAGTCATATATGGTTTGTGCATGCTTATATAACATCTGAACCAATAAGACATGAATAAGATACTAATCACTTAAAGTGGAAGATCACTTGAGTCGGGCCCAATTGTACCTTATATTTGTATACTGGTCTATCGGTGAGAATAGTGGTTAGGAGCATACTACCCTAGGTTGTATCATTTATATATATATATATACACACTAATCCACTAGTGAGAATAAAGGATTGTGCTACCTTGGATTTGTATCATATTTACCAATCCATTGGTGAGAATAGTGGGGGCCTTGAGCTCAAGTAATGAAACTCTTAGATAATAATAGTTTATGGAAAGAAATTAATTACTTATAATGGAACACCACGTTGTTGGTCCACCGGTAATAATAGTGGCTAGGAGCATGCTACCTTAGGTTTTATTGTATTACCAGTCCACCAATGAGAATGGTGGGGTCCCCAAAGTTATGTGGATATAATTTGAGAAATTACTAATTACTATACTAATAGTTTGAGTTTAGAGAGTAACAAACGAACTACTATAACCTTCTTATGTGCCTTCATGGCTTGTTGTAGTACCATGAACTACTACATTCTTATTTGAATGTATTGTTACCTTACTCAGTATATAGCATATTGATCACCCCATTCATGGGTGTTGGTCATTCCCAAAAGGAGTGCCCCCACCAAAGTCTGTGTAGGTGACTAATGATGCCATAGATAAATTTGCTTCATATGATGACATGGTCAAGATAGAGTGATGTTGTAGTATCCTAAGGTTGGGGCCTAAAGAGTGTGTCATCCTAATATGTTCCCTTTTCAGTTTCTAGATTATCGTCTTGTTTCAACTGAATAATTTTTTGTATTTTATCATTTTCTTGACATCAACGTTTAACCCTTATTATGTCATGAAATACTTTTCTTGCTATGTTTATTATGCTTACATCTATTTCTGATAAGCCTTGTAGTTGCTATGAGGATGGCCTGGGGCTATATTTATACCAATTATAGTGGTAACGCCTCCTCTTATGGTGTATGATTTTAAGTATTAAAATGAAAATTTTCAATGGTAATTTTTGAGGGGTTATATTAAGTGGGGTTCATGATATCTTCCATATGTCCATGCTCCGAAAGTATGTGCCAAACTTCAGTCATGTGATTCGGCGTGAATGATTACAATTAAGGTCCAACCTCACATATGATGAGGAGCCATTGATATCATTGATGTGAAGCAACAAGTCTTGAGATCGAGAATAGTTCCACTAATTAAAGTCCTATGGAGGAACCAATCAACTATAGAGGCTACATGGGAATGAGAAAATGAAGTCAAAGAGAAGTATCCACATTTATTTTGGACTAAGGTATGTAAGTTTTGGGGATGAAACTTTTTGCTAGAAGGGAAGGTGTAAGGACCAAGAAAAAAAATGATGATAATAAAATAATAATATATATTAATAATAATAATCAATTAGTACATGTGCAATGAGTAGGAAAATGAATGGTAATGAAATTTTGAGCTAATTGTCTTATCATATTTTCCTAAGTTAGATTCATTCAATGCAATAATAATAATAATAATAATAATAATAATAATAATAGAATTTAATATGGTATTAAATATTGGTAATTATTAGCCTTCTTTATTGTTAATAAGTTATTGGGTATTTATAGACAATCTATGTTCTTTCAGAATTTCCATTTATAGACTCGTAGTACTGATATGATAATTTGAGTTACTAACTTGTGATTTATCGGTCTAGTATTTATTCAAAGGTAAGTGAGAGGTCTTGGATTTTTCACATGTCTATCTAATCAATCGTGTTGCTTTTATCTATAAATTATCCAGAATTAATCCATCAGAACTTTATTATCTTTTCCTTTGTTCTATTACCTTATCTCTACTTAACTTTTATCATATTCTACCTAAGGCAGACACTCAATGTCTACTTTTCTTTCTCCTTCCTCCCTACTACTGCCTACTCTGATATTTCAACAATCTTTATTGTACTGTAACCCTACTGAGGATCGGTTGACTAAAAGCCAATATCGCTTCCATTACTTTTGGGATAACATAATCAGGTAAGTATCTAACCTATAGACTTTATCATTTGTATATATATATATATATTATATCTATTGTTTGCAATAATTTTCTTATTATTTTTATTGGTTCATACAATATTAGCTTATGAATGACTTACCCCTTAGCCATTCCATTTATAAACCTATTCTTTCGTAATAAGCTTTTACTCTTTATTTTTATCATTAATATTGATGAAATGAGTTATGGATAAAATTATGATTTATTTCTCTATATTTTATTTTTCTAACTTAGAATCAAATATTTTATTGATTATATTTGATAATTTTAATAATCTTTGACATATAATTATTTATATTGTATTTCTTGTTAGTAGGACCTTTTATTTATTTTTATTTTTTTTTGTAACTATGCCCCAAAGGGTAGGGTAAACCCTTATTGGCCCATTTAGTAAAGTGAGATTGTTAATTGAAACTACTAGTAGTGTGCTAGGTAGTATATCATATTGGCTCTCACCAAACGATAGAGGGGTTGTCAATTAATTGTTGTTATTATTCCCTAGCTAGAGGCCCCCTAGTGGCTACATTTACTTCATTTATTGATTGTTTTGATTTCTGTGATTGGTTATTGAATTGATTATCAGTCCTACTAACCTTCATGGATTTGTGAAAAATTTATTCATTTGCGGTTTGCAATGTATATTCTTAAACACTTTTAATGATTATTTTATGACCATTTGTATTCCATGTTTTTATGGTTATTCCTTTCATTATTTTCTAGTACTTTATAAATTTAATGTGATTTCTATTTTGGCTGGTGGAGCCAGTAATTTTTTGAGTTGTGGTTTAGTCACCCCTTTAATATTTCAGGTGAGTCATATGAAGCACGATCCGAAGGTCTAGAATCGAGTGTATTGGTGTTTGGCTAGTCGAATAGATTAATGAAGAGTTTATGATAATAATATAATACTTGTTGAGTGAGCTTTATTTTGAATAAAATCTTAATTGTAATCTTGTCGGAATCTCTTTTCTATGTAATAATTCAATTATAAGTGTTATTATCTCATTTTGTTTTGTTTAGCCTTGCTAGCTATATGAGTTCCTTTTGTAGTTGGTGGTGTGTAACATTTTCTTCCTAGGCTATGTGTTAGGTGTAATACCCCAAAATTTGAAAAACCTAGAATTTCATAATTAATTCTCATTTGGGGATAATTAAAAATTTTAATTATTAATTTAATTATTTTTTAGACTTTAGTTTATAAAAATAGCTATGATTATTTAATAAATTAAAATAAATATTTTTTTATTTTATCATTATCATACTCTTTTTATTTAAATAAATTTTCAAACCCATATTTTACTAAAATTATCCTCTTAAATTAATATCTTAAATTTAAATAAATTAACATATTAAAATAATTTATCCATTTAAATAATTAAATACCCTAATTCAAAAAATTATTTTATTTTTTATTTTCCCCCTTTTCCTTTTTCCTTCTCCATTTTTCTTTCTTTTTACTTTTTCCTTTTTCTTCTTTTCTTCCTCCTTTGGGCCTCCCAACCCTTTTCTTTCTTCCCTTTCCTCCGT